>AXCM01004281.1:0-22221 GCA_000473375.1 Anopheles culicifacies | reverse complement strand
TAAGAATAACTGGGCGTCTCCATCAGAAGAGCATCACTTTAACGTAAACTTGCGATACGTGACATTGAAAACAGAAATGAGTAAAATATTAAATAAATCATAACTCACCACTATTGAGTAGAGTGCGCGGAAATGTCGCTTTTCTGCGTTGATGTGTTGAGCCATTCGTTGATGCCGCGTTTATTATTAGAAGAAAAATGACAACAATTTTCTGTGCACGGTTTTAATTTTTGTGTTTTTTTTTTCTTATTTACGTACCGCTGCTAAAGCGTTCTAAACCGTGCGTTTGGCACCTGGCCAATCGGTCATCAGAGCTGGTGGAAATGCTCTTCACAGCATACACACTGCCTGAAACGTGTTTCTGCAAGTCCGTGAAAGGCCTTTCCGTTGATCAGATTTAACGATCCTTGGTATTATGGTACCTTGAGGATTTTGGGAAATACATAAAATTCAAAACTCGAAGTTCAAAGTGTCGGAAGACAAATTCAAAACTTGGGTTTTGCTCTCATTTTGCAGTCCCGTGGCGGTGAATGTAGCGATGCTAACGCTTTATTATTATTTATTTTTTGCCGCGCATCTGTCTGTCCGAGTTTACGACACTGACCTTAAGCTGATCTTTTGGATGTGGTTGTGGATGCGGCCAGTGTTAGTGGTTGTAAAAGCAGCAATTGTAGCGTGTTTTAAAACTTACGAAATATTTCACTACTCTGCTACATGTAAATCGGTGGTGAGCGATTGTTTGTTTATTTTAATTAATGTTCTGTAGAGAATTGTGAAAGTTTTCGTAGCAGTGCGATTTTTCGTTGCATAATTATGTAATGAAAATATTTTCACTACTGGCATTGGCATTGACATACAATCCATTGGTGCTTTCCTGTCATTTAACGCTACCATTATCAAAAAAGTAATGGAATTTTTGTGCAAGAGGTAAATAATTTCACTTTGAATGTTTTCGATTGGTATGGGGTTTTTCCAATTCCAATGGAAGTACCCGCTAACCCATCACCAATGGAAGTAATTTGTGTTTTTATATTGTCGCCTGCTGTGTAAGGTCACCGCTAACAACCATCCTTTAGGGAATTTAGCCCACCAAGGAATTGTGTAGAGTTTCCAGCAAGATATTCCCCACCTGCAAGCGGGAACGGCACATACATACGGTGCTATACATAATTTTATGCATGGGAAAATTCGGTGGAAAATGAGACGATCGAAGGAATTCTCCCGATTATATAACACGAAAATCGTGACTGCGCATGTCCTCTCTTACAGGCGCAGAGCACGTAGGTTGTGTTAGAGGGGCTTTTTTTTTTTCTTTAGCGCTGTGTAATGAGTTCTCTCGGCAAATCGGACCTTCCTGGCGTTTTCCGCGATACCTCCCGGTCCTCCCACCAACACATGGCTCCAAATGAAAAAGTAGAGCAGCTGGTACCGCATAAACACTCGTCAACCTTTTAGGCGCTCACCGCCGTGAGTTCCTTGTGGTAGATCGATGTCAGTTATAATTATTACTATGCAGCTATTGTCGGACCAAACCATACACAAATAAATGCGATTCGTTTCGTGGGGTGCATTTATACATCAAACAACGCCAAGTTACGTGCATACCAGAGCAATATTGTGTATGGACGAATAATGCCGCATAGCTCAAAAGTATGTGTGCCTCAATGTCCTCACAGCGTTACATTACGTGACTGCGGTACTCAGCTATAAATGGAGCAGGAAGAGAGTAATGTCATAGGAAGTATTTCTACCTTTAACCTTTCTGCAACAAATATGTTGTCGCCTGATGTAGAGCTTTGGGTGTCTATCGAATATTACATGGTGTGAAACATTCGCGTTCAATACAATGACATATTGTTTAATGTTTTAATATTGTAAAATTTAATGGTTCTGCTAAGTTCGTTCGTTAATCGTTTCTCAAATGAAGCTACATCCATGTTCTTGAGATTTGTTTCATATCCTCCGCTCTCCAAACATAAGGCTCTCCGATTGTACATAGTTTGTGCATGCTTATTGTGCCGTCTTTCATATTTCAACTTATGCTAATCACATTTTATTTTCATTTTGTTTTATTTTTATGTTTTTTTTAAATAATTATACCTGCCTGATACATATCGTCCTACAACGAAATGCATGCGTCCGCGGATATTGTGTACCCGTGTTATCTCTGCGTATGCTGCCCTGCTGTGTGTTTGTGTGTCTTGCATTCCGTTGTGTAATTTTGTTTTCATGTTGTTTTTCGTTTATTGTACCTTATCGTTTTGCTTTAATCGAATCGGATAATATCCAAACTTCATCGATTACCATGTGCTTATCGCTGCATACATTTTATTTTTTGTGTACGGTTTTACAAAACCACACACGCAACGGTCCGATCAATGCTGGCGAATAAATGAATCTCATAAAAATACACTCATTAATATACACACAAACGAACACATCATCATTCATCAACCACATCTGCAGACCGGCCGGACGGACTCGTACCGTGTGGCCACGGTGGCCCCACTTAAGGATGACAATCGCACAGCCGATGGCCAGTTCAAGGTAGTACTGACGTTATGATTTTTTTAAACAAACAAACAAAAAATGCACCATAAAAAATACTAAATAAGAGTAAACTAACAACAACAAAAAACCCTTATTTTTACGTAAATATAATCAAAATTTTGTAATTTGCTATTAACAAAACAACCTTCACTGACGCTTATTATTATATTTAGGCGAATTCTAACCGAAACATTGAATAACGTATCGATGTACTTAGGAATGACCTTAAAAGTAGTGGATCACTTACGTCACCATGCATACTTACACTGAACTTAACAATGCTGCAGCAGCGATTTATTCATTCACCTGCGTTTCCTTCGAACCACTAATCTGCTTACCACTCGCCCCAACCGAATGTAGTATAATGCGAAGCATTGAATGTACAATCGTATCCATCACAGTCGACGGGAGTCATTTTTCATGTATGACTTTTTGTATGATTTTCCTCAAATTTCCCGCGCTCCCCGTCTTTCGTTGTCACGGCAGCACCGCGGAACATTCCGGCGGAACAGTTTCAACTGTCCAGCCCGTGTGTCCCTCGGGGGTTTGGGTATGTGTGCCAAAAAAGCGCGAACACGATACATGCCGTAACAAATGCCACGGTTGGCAGTTTGCCTAATCTCGAACATGCGCCCGCCCCATGCGTCCGGCGATGTTGAAGGGCTTAGGGCTTAGGAGTCAAAAAAGTCATACACATTACTAATCATAGTGCAGGAGAATTGGTGCACGAACAAATGACACCGGGCTCGCTGTGTGTTTCGTTTTTATTGTGCCGATACAGTGCGGGCACGATGGCACCTAATCCCAATGTATTGGGCATCCATAAATGTGGCGGTACGTTACTTATGTAACGGACATTATACTGCCAATTTTATGGAGCTCCTTGGTCGGTGTATACCAAATTGGTGTCTATGCTTTTTTGGTTGTTGTTGCGATAATAGATTTTGGGGTGCGTGGAATTCTAACTTCCTATAATGACGCTTATGACGTTGGTTCATTATCCGGATTGACGTTTTAGTTATCGGATACATATAGCAATGATAGTAATAAAACATTTCGCCTCCAAACCGGCTGGTAACAATTGCTATGCCGAAGTACGTCACGCTTGACAAACGACTATTTCATTCATGCGAGTCATCTCACCGAAATTGACCACTCTTGCAGTCCGCCGTGTGTTTGTTCAAGCTAACAAACGCGTGCGCATTTTTCGGTTATGTATTTATTTAATACTTTTTCCAAGTCAAGCGTTTCATTGACCAAAATTGACTTGTTAACATTAACCTTGGTACAGTACCTCAGTTATTGATGTCCAAAGATGCAATTTTTAATGGTTGATCCGTATTGTGAAATGGAACAATGTATTTAGTTGATTATCATTCTCTGTCATTTGTTTATTTTAATTGTTCAAGAATAACATAATTTATGTAATTAAATGTGCATGTTTATTTTTTGTGCTAAATGTTTTATCAATGTTATTAGTATGTTGCATGATTAACACATAAGACAGGTAAGAATATGAGCTTTTTGATACGTTTATAAAAGGGTTGTAAGTTCTTGTGGAGTTGTCAATTTATTTTTCGGTGTACTCCGTATGATCTTGGGGTTTTGACAGAAAAATGAGGTTATTGGTGAGGTACTCCTGTACTTCATACAAACAAAAAGCTGCCTGAAGTGCTTTACCACCAAGTACACTCTTGAAAGATAAAGAATGTGATGAGAATATCTACCATAAACACGTAACACAGTACTATTTGCTGCCTTTCATTGGTCCGTATCTGAATTGCAATGCTCTTTCAACTATTATGTCTATCGATGCCTGTTGCCGACATCGGTCTTGTGTCAATGATCCAATTTGCGTTTGATAGCTTGTTTTAATCTCTCCGATGCTGCTTGTAGGCACTTCATTCGCCTCTATTGATATGTTGTGTTCTAGTTGTTAGATATATCGTCGCCGAGAGCTTCCACTAAGGAGGGCGCGCAAATATCACTCCAAAGTCCTTGAAAAATCGAACGACGACAGTTACACTTTCCATGTACGCACACAGTACGAACGTGCGAGTTTTAGTATAGGCATTGGAGTGGAGCAGCAACAAAAAAAAAAAAGAAACGGAAAATAACTCTTTTCCAACGAGCCGTGCCGTGCGGTGGTGGCTGTATCGAAACTAGAGCGCCTGCACCTAGAACAACTATCCATTAACGAGCGTGTTTGCATTTGTGATGAGACACCCGTACGATGTGTGGTGCCGTATGAGCTGGTTGAAACGAGCGAGCATTGCGGCCAGTAGGGATTTTGCTGGCGGGACCAATCCTAGCAATGCAAACACTTTGCAAAGCGTATCGTGTGACGCAATTCTTGAACATCACATCATAGGTTTGGGTGGTGTTTCCTCTTTTTGTTGTAACCCGACGCCCAAGAGACCATTAGCAGGGTATGGTTTTCGTGCAGCGAAAGGCAAATTTTGCCGTACATTTATTGTACATCATTAGCTTGATTATTTCAACAACACTCTGCGGGGGTTATCGTAATTATTGATCTTCTCTCGAACAAAGGCAAGTAAGTCCATCAGTAAATGAGAGAAGAAGATGCTAAGATTTATAGTTATAAAGAATAACATGGAAACAGTATAATTAAAAGGGTTAAATATAAAGTAATCAATAATTCGATCATTAAACAATTGAATGCGACAATACTAATGGTAATAGTAGTAATGGTAGTAGTGGTTGTAGTTATATATTCGATAGTAGTTAGAATTGGTGGTGGTAAATGAAGTAAGTTGAACGAATCCATGAGGAGCATACCATCGACCACCTTACCGGATCTGCTTGGTGTTAACAACTTTTACCAAACGATTTGATTGACACACCGGTATCTTATCGATCTTGCGAGCAACCATCATGCAGGGTTATCGTACACTAATGATGCTTCTCGGACGGTAACGATGAGATGCAGTGACTCGGAATCACTCTGTGCTCCGTCAGTCGAAGTCTAGTGTTCAATTGAGCAAGAATTTCTCACTGTGTTCATCTATTCAGTGCTCAGTCGAATATATCCTATTAACGAACGAGTTGTGCGATGATCTAGTAAATTTATTCTAATCGTAATATTTTCACTTTTCTTCCTTGCTTGTGAATTATCTGCTGCTTCCGGTTGGATCGACAGTCAAGACGCAAAATGCCGCCAAAAAAGAAAACTGATTTAGATGATCTGAAGCAGGAGTTGGACATCGATTATCACAAGATCACACCGGAGGAACTGTACCAGCGACTACAGACACATCCGGAGAATGTAAGTATGAGCGAATGAAATTAAGCATAAAACACGTCTCAAGAAGGACGATTGAAAGGCCGAATCTACAAATATTCAAAGCATAGTGACACAGAAATAGACCAAAATATCTTTGTTGTCAATGGTTCACCTTGATAGCGGCATCGCACGATGAGTTAGAGAAACGACGCCTTATCATAACGTGCTGTAAACTGTGTTTCATCAATCTTAACCGTCAAACGTATCTTTAAGCGAACCAGTTTATGATACGCGGTAGGTTTGGCCTGGTTGATGGCAGTAACAAACTCTCTGATCCAGTCAAAAGCAGTAATAAATTTTATTGTTTCTCAACCTTAGTAATCATTTATCAATACGTTTTATCGTTGTGTGATGCACATGGAATGACTAAGTTAGACTCTGCGGTTGTTAAGATAATAGACAATTGCATTGAGCATCATCTCAACAACTGGTGGTAAATGGTTTATTACATTTTAAATGCGTTATGTCTCCCGTTTGTCCCGGTCGTGATTGCTTGCAACCAAGTGGAATTTTTAATCAGTTGTTGGCTGTATTCCAGACAAACACGATTATATAATATTAAAACATTAATGAATGATAAATAAGATAGAAGAACAAGAGACAGTTCGTTTTGGTATTGTTACTTTGTAATATTTAGTTTAATTAAATTCTTCGTTCTTTTCATCTATTTCCTCCAGGGTCTGAGTCATGCAAAAGCCAAGGAGAATTTGGAACGTGATGGACCAAACGCCCTGACCCCACCCAAACAGACGCCCGAATGGGTTAAGTTCTGTAAGAATCTCTTCGGCGGTTTCGCTCTGCTCCTGTGGATCGGTGCCATCCTCTGTTTCATCGCTTATTCGATCCAGGCCAGTACCGTCGAGGAACCGGCTGACGATAACCTGTATCTCGGAATCGTGCTGGCCGCTGTCGTGATAGTTACCGGCATCTTCTCATACTACCAGGTAAGTGAAGCAAATCATTGCTCACATTTTGTAATGTAAGTGTGTAATAAATTTCAATATTTCATTGCTTCACGTTTGCTTGTAGGAATCGAAAAGTTCGAAAATTATGGAATCGTTCAAGAACATGGTGCCCCAGTTCGCTACCGTGCTGCGTGAGGGTGAGAAGCTGACGCTGCGCGCCGAAGACTTGGTCATTGGTGACGTCGTAGAGGTCAAGTTCGGCGATAGGATACCGGCAGATGTTCGCATCATCGAAGCGCGTAACTTCAAGGTAATAAGGTTACACAGTAACTATGCCGATAATCAACGCAAAGGTCACAAATCGGGTGAATGTTAGTGTGTGAGGTTTGGTGTGATGAAGCGATGGCGGTACCAGCACGTACTGCACACAGAACGCGTTGCAAACTTATCTAGCCTATCCACTCGTCGTTCATTAATAATGAAATTTAATTCTTTTGAATTGAGGCCATTTTTCGTAAGGATGGGATGTTAGGAAAAACAAGTGCACAGATGTATGTTTGTGCGTACGAAGCAAGGGAGAAGTGCGGCACTCGGAAGCGGCGGATGGGGAAGAGGAGGGGGAGAGGTTAGTTGTTCAATTACGGCATTCGCGAAACGTTCCAATCATGCTAGGAAACTATGTGGAGCACAAAATAATTGAAGCGATGCTCTCGAAAACAACACTCACGGTGGAAGGAAGAAACGACTGTTCGGTTGGCTGCGTGCGTGTTTACCGGTGGGGAGCCATTGTGTTGCAGTGGCAGCAAACCCCGATTGTCGGGTTTTATGATGATTCGTTTTGATTGGTTTTACCGCGCTTTCATCACACGTCCGAACCCCGTCCAATCGTGTACTGTTTGATGTATCGCACGTACGAGCGCGTCCAATCCGATCTGTTGAATGAATGAACAGAACCGAACAGAAATGAGTTGATTGTGCAACGGGCGGACACACTCAATGCGACCCAACCGTAGGATGTGCTGGTTTTCAATGAAGCAGGATCCAGCTGTTTAATACGAGTAAGGGTGAAGAGGGATGTTGGCTATTGCAAAAAAAAATGCGAGCGTGCTGAATGTTTATTCGCACCCTAACCTTTGATGGTGGTATATAAAACGAGAAATATTGCTTTTTTATTTGAAGAATACATTTCTGTTGAAAGTTGCTGTATGATGTAACTTGAGGGCTATGAGGGCATTATTTAAGTTTTATGCAGAATCAAAGATTTAAGACCTAATGCGTATGAAACGGCATTTTGTATTGTCATTTGTAAAGCAGTTTGTTTAATGCATGTCATCTCTAATCCAATTCAGGTTGACAACTCGTCGTTGACTGGTGAATCCGAGCCTCAGTCCCGTGGACCCGATTTCACTCACGATAACCCTCTGGAAACGAAAAACTTGGCCTTCTTCTCGACCAACGCTGTGGAAGGAACTGCTAAGGGTGTTGTCATCAGCTGTGGTGATCATACCGTGATGGGACGTATCGCTGGTTTGGCCTCGGGTCTGGATACTGGTGAGACTCCAATCGCTAAGGAAATTCACCATTTCATTCACTTGATCACGGGTGTCGCTGTGTTCCTCGGTGTGACCTTCTTCGTCATCGCATTCATCCTCGGCTATCACTGGTTGGACGCTGTCATCTTCCTGATCGGTATCATTGTCGCCAACGTACCGGAGGGTCTGCTGGCCACCGTCACCGTGTGTCTAACGCTCACTGCCAAACGTATGGCTTCGAAGAACTGTCTGGTGAAGAATCTGGAAGCTGTAGAGACGCTCGGATCAACCTCGACCATCTGCTCGGATAAGACTGGTACGCTGACCCAGAACCGGATGACCGTTGCGCATATGTGGTTTGACAATCAGATCATTGAAGCCGATACCACTGAAGATCAGAGCGGTGTGCAGTACGATCGCACTAGCCCCGGATTCAAGGCCCTGTCTCGCATTGCTACACTGTGCAACCGTGCCGAGTTCAAGGGTGGCCAAGATGGTGTTCCAATTCTGAAGAAGGAAGTGAGCGGTGACGCTTCGGAAGCTGCTCTGCTGAAGTGTATGGAGCTGGCTCTTGGAGACGTGATGAACATCCGCAAGCGCAACAAGAAGGTGTGCGAAATTCCATTCAACTCTACCAACAAGTACCAGGTGTCGATCCATGAGACGGAGGACCCTAGCGATCCGCGCTATCTGCTGGTCATGAAGGGTGCCCCCGAACGTATTTTGGAACGCTGCTCGACCATTTTCATTAACGGCAAGGAGAAACTCATGGACGAAGAGATGAAGGAAGCATTCAACAATGCCTATCTGGAGCTGGGTGGTCTCGGTGAGCGTGTGCTCGGATTCTGTGATTTCCTGCTGCCATCGGACAAGTACCCGGTCGGTTTCAAGTTCAACTCGGACGATGTGAACTTCCAGGTCGAAAATCTGCGCTTCGTCGGCCTTATGTCCATGATTGATCCCCCGCGTGCTGCCGTCCCGGACGCCGTAGCCAAGTGTCGCTCAGCCGGTATCAAGGTCATCATGGTTACTGGTGATCACCCGATCACTGCCAAGGCCATCGCTAAGTCGGTCGGTATCATCTCGGAGGGCAACGAAACCGTTGAGGACATTGCCCAGCGATTGAACATCCCGGTGTCGGAAGTGAACCCACGTGAGGCAAAGGCCGCCGTCGTACACGGTTCGGAACTGCGTGACCTGTCGTCGGACCAGCTGGACGAAATTCTACGTTATCACACGGAAATTGTATTCGCACGTACCTCGCCGCAACAGAAGCTGATCATCGTGGAGGGTTGCCAGCGCATGGGTGCCATTGTCGCTGTAACTGGTGATGGTGTGAACGATTCGCCTGCCTTGAAGAAGGCTGATATCGGTGTTGCTATGGGTATTGCCGGTTCGGATGTGTCGAAGCAGGTACTGTTAATCTGCAGACTAAACGAAGCATCTTTACCGATGTCTGCTGGAGTGGTTCTTTAGCAATATTCTGACTCGTATATTCTTACACCATTTTTAGGCTGCTGACATGATTCTGCTCGATGACAACTTTGCTTCGATTGTTACTGGTGTCGAGGAGGGTCGTCTGATTTTCGATAACTTGAAGAAATCGATCGCCTACACGCTGACATCTAACATTCCGGAAATCTCGCCCTTCCTGGCATTCATCTTGTGCGACATTCCGCTACCGCTCGGCACTGTCACTATTCTGTGCATCGATTTGGGCACGGACATGGTAAGTTTGTTCGATTCCATAGTCTGCGAGACTATTGTTCTTTTCTCTTCCTTCGATATTGAACGAAATGTTGCGTCCCAGCGACTGTGTGTGTTTGCAATAATGAAAAGGTAACCAAGCGAGTATTTTCTAACACTTTCCGGACGATGGTGATGTACGAATGGCATCATACAATATGTTTTGCTGCGGCAGTGCAAAACTGCAACGATGGCAATGGCGGCTAATAGATCCTATTCGTTCTATACAAGAGTGAAATTGTTCCTTCCATTTTGAACGGTTTGTTTCTACACGCTCTTGGGTCTTTGGCAGCGTTACTGTTTGTACTGTTTGTAAATTCAAAAACGAGAGACAAGTTTAACAATTCTTTCTTTTCTGTACATTTTTATCCCTCCGCATAATCATTGCCCCTGCCTGGGGTAAAATCTGCAATGGGGTTGAACAAATCAAACCATCGTGTCCCTCCCCTTCTCGAAATCGACGTGCATACTATTTTGCTAGGTGCCGGCCATATCGCTGGCCTACGAAGAGTCTGAGTCCGATATTATGAAACGACGGCCTCGTAATCCGTACCAGGACAAGCTGGTGAACGAGAGGTAACCAAGAATGGTTGCGTTATTGATCATTTTTTATACAGTCTCTTCATTCTGCTATTTTGTTTCTATATTCTTTGAACTTGTAATTCATTATTTACGTAGTTAATTATTTAGAACCAAGAGCTATCTAGCATCACAACGCTAGTGGATTAAATTTCTCTATTTATCTGCTACGTACTACAATTACTTACACCCGTGATCTTAAACGAAATGGTGTATTTTTCTTTCTCTCACTTTTTTTCTTATTTTCTGAATCACATACCTATCTCTCTCTCTCTATCTATCTCTTTTTCTATTTATTCTCTCTTCTATGAATTTTTATATAAAATATTAACCTTCTTCGCTATGAGTATACATTTATTATTGCTCTTTTTATCGTTTTCACTCTTACCTTATTACCTATCTTTACTAATATAAAGTTATATTGCATTCTACAACTAGACTGTCACTTGCCAAAGTAGTTAACAATGATGCAGACGCTAGAAGATGCTCTTGATATGCTTAAAAAACTCTTATTATATTGAAACTAGCTACAGATTTAGGCTAGTTCATTGTTATCCGTTAAACCAAAAGCAGGTATGTTTGCTAAGAAAAGCGCATAAGTAGAAATAATAATTTATTTTTGCGAATAGCAAGACACGTCGATGTTTAGCGGGACTTTGTAAGGGGGAGACTAATATAGCTGAAAGTTTAGCTATGCTAGTATATTTGTTGTGTGATAGAATGTCATTGGTTATTTTTATGTACAGAGTTATCAAGAACGATACGATAAACGACAGAAACCGATTTGGAACCAGAGATAATACTTATAACTTAATCTTCTTTCCCCATGATCCGCCTTGTGAATCCGGCAAACGCGCCTCCCTATCTAGGTACCTGCCATTTCGCTAGCCTACGAACATGCAGAGTCCGATATCATGAAACGACCACCGCGTGACCCCTTCAACGATAAACTTGTCAATGAGAGGTTCTTATTTTATTATTTTATTTTGGGTTTATTTGATAAACTTCCCATACTAAACTTTAACGATTTTATCTTCCGAATGATCCGCTGCCAAATAACATAATCTCACTATATCAACCAACGATGCTTCTAACGCATAGAGAATGCACTTTAAAACTTCAACTAACGAAGCTACGCACTCTTAAAACGGAAGAATAATTAAGTTACGGGTAACATTTATAAACCAGATGGGAACTAATTCCTTTTACCCTGGCAACAGCTGGTGTGATGTGAATGCTGCTATACTTTAAGAAGCATTTCATTAACTTCTAGTTCGTAAGATGGTTTAAGATATGATTGATGCTAGGCCCTAAACTTATTCTAAGCTAAGAAGATATATCATACAACGGTTTAATTCAACTCGGATGCAACGCAACATGCATTCTGGTGTACAAAGCAACACTAAAAAAAACCTCTCACTACTACCACACATGTACAACAACATCATGACAGACTAGCACTCTATTCTATCCCGCAATAGTCCTTCGAAATGTCCTGCCAAACCTACTCATTCAAACAGTCAGCTATCATTCGCGTATTCTCGCCCACGCTCATTTGACTACCGTGCCCATTGTTTACCATTTTTCTTTCCCTGCACATCTTCGTATAGGACCTTGTCACGTTCATGATCCACATATGAAACCGTTTGCCCATTTCGTGTTGAAATCCTTCGTAGCTTCTCTAAAATTGGAGCAAGTAATCTCCTACATAACTGCCAACGTGTCCAATCTTTTGATTTACGTGAAGTCTTTTGTGAACGCTTTTGTGTGAACGTCTTGTTTTGCTTTATTACTCGCCGATAAAAGAAACAACAATGTCGCCGGATTTATCGAAAGTAATTACTTCCCCTCGGTCGTCCTTTTTCTCTGCCGCTAATTTTATGAAACATGTTAACCACTTTCTATTCTGTAATCTGCTTAGTAATCAAACAATCTTTTTCTTCTTCTTTTCTTATCGATCATAACTAATCATGCAAATGTAATAACTACCCTGCAATATCGACAAAACCGATTTTCACAACCAACTCAAAATTACAATCACCCCCCTCGTGCGGTGCATAACGATGATGTTCTGTTCTACCTAATAATGCCTGCGATCATCGCGTCATCGTGTCCTGCTAACATTTATGGCGGGGGCGCCATTTCTGTGCCCGTTCCTGTGTGTATCGTGCTAAAAAAAAACAAACAACCACTATCCATTCACAAACACAATGAACTTTTACTTCATGTGGACATGTTGTCCATGGACATGTTGTAACGTCGGTACTTCATTGGTTGGATTCTGATCATGCAATGCCCGTATCTACACGCACATCATATCGAATGATTCGCCCGCCCACATCATACATGCACTAATCCGGCCCCCCCAACTCACACACTACGACGTCCTTGCGCTATGTTTGTATGTGTGTTTGTGTGTATTTGTGCGTGTGCATATCCATGTTCGTATGTCCCACTGTGTGATGTACGCAGGTTCCCGCTATCTCACTTGCCTACGAGGAAGCCGAATCCGATATCATGAAACGCCAGCCCCGTAACCCGTTCACTGATAAATTGGTCAACGAAAGGTAAACCATTGTCCCTGGAAATCACAAAATCAAGCCAAGCAAAGCAAGCAAGCAAACCACATTAAAAAAAAAAGAAAATCCCCACACAAAGTACACTTGGTCAAGCGTATGACGTTATCGGGGCTTTCACTGATCTGGATGCACAGATAGGAGCGCCATACGCTTGCCAGTTGTATCTTTTTTATCGCAAAACATATCCTTCCGTGTGAGTGTTATACTATCGTGATCTCTTTATTTTTGTGTTGTTGTGTACTGATTGTTATAAGAGCTGTGGCCACTTATAGCCCTTTTGTGGGCGACAAGAAGCCATCTACTAGATTTGAAACTTTCTCTGTCATTCTGCTCTCTACTCTCTACTCTCCTTCTTTGTCTACTATTATGTGTGCGTGTCTGTTGTTTTCGTGTGCGCGTGTTGTTTTTTTGTAATAATCCTTCTTGCTATTATCCTTCTCGTAACTTTTGTTTTCGTACTTTATACCGGTGTTGGGAGTATGGTTTTATATCGTTTGTTTTAGAAATTGGCTAGCCCCGTTTGGTTTTTGACAATACTTGATAGTATTTTTCTGCTGTCATGCTGTGCTGTGAACGATACTCAATGAATACAATACAAAATGGCATTGATGTTTTTCATTGATGATTGTCCAGCGCATTAATTCTACTTACTCATGTAACCTTTGCTAGCTCTCTGTTTCTCTCTCATCCTCTTTCTTCTTTCTATATCCTGTTGATTTTCTTAACATTATCGCAACTCACTCTATTTTACGATAAGTTCTCTCCCTGGACACTGTTTTTCTACTTCTTTATTCGCTTTACATTGTCAAGAAAAGTAATAATCGCTGAGCGATTGAATTAGATTAGTTAAAAGCGTAAAGCCACCGCGAAGGTAAGTTCGATTCCTGATCCCTTATCCATCCCACACAAAACTATTCAAAGCCATCAAACGTATCAACCCGATCAGGTTCGCCCACAGAACTTCATCTTGAGTGTTAGTTCGTTTTGTTATACATCTTGCTCCATTGTGCAGCATTGCCTTCAAGTTTCATTTATTCATTCGCTCATTTCTCCGCAAAGCTGGGAAAGTTTTCTTTTCCTTCACTCGTCATCATTGTTCATTCGGTCGCCCTTTACCACCTTCCCGCTCCCTGTATCCTGTTTCGCTTTCCGCTCTAAGGAACATTCATACTTACTCAAAAAACACTAAACAATTTCGGGTGAAGAAGCAATTCTTAAGGCTTCTGTTCGAGTATAACTCGATCACAACACACTGAAACGAAAAAGAAAACACACAAGTAGCGAAAACCTTCACTTGCCTGACGTTTCATCGACTTTTCAATGTTCCTTTTGACAGCAAACTGTGCACCGTGAATCGTGCGTTACTTCTATACTATCCCCTTGTCAGTCAAATTCCGTTTGGATCTTCTTAGCACTACTACCTCGTCTCGATACACTGAACCCCTTGCATAGTTGGAACGAAATATTAGCGATATGGTTTTCTGTTTGAATCGATTTAGTTTCTGTAATTTCTAGTTAAAATGCATCCCCGGAGTGCGCTAGAATAGAACATGCAGATCTTCTCATCTTCACAACAATATTCTTTACACCTCCCTCTCTCTCTGTCTCTTTTTCTGAACGTTGCTCTTTTTATTGCTATCTTATCCACTCAATTTGTGCTAGATGAACTCTTATTTGGTACAGCCGTAACACTTACGCAATACGAATGATAGAATAGACGGTGGGACACTGCTGCCAGTCTAAAGTGGATTGATTCTTCTCTCCTTTCTTCTACATCAAGGACATAGTTTATCTCTAACGCAATAGTGTTTGTTTTTATTCTCCTCGTCATGATCTACTATGTAGTATATTTGTGTGTTTTTCTTCATATCTCTACGGTTCCAATGATCTATTAGCTAGTTGCTCGATAACTACAAACACCGAGTTGATGTAGCTGGGAGATGTGTTTGTGCAAACTCACACAGTACAAGTAAACACGAAATGTGTGTATCATCGCTTGCCATTGGCTAATCGTACATCGAAATCACTTGATGGCTCGATGCCTTCTACATGCCAACATCATTTCTCTACCGCTATGGCGCCCACCGAAAAGACTACTATTTGGCTAGTTGCAATTTGTGATGCGAGTGTCGCACTCATGTCAACACGCGTTACCTTTTTACTACATCCTTACATTTAGTTGATTCATACTAATATTTACTTGTGAAATTTTCAACCACTTCATTTTCCTCCCCTTCTTGTATGTTCGTGTGTGTGTTTGCGCGTGTGCGTGTGTGTGTGTATGCATGCGTGCTCCCTCGGTGAACCGTGAACCGCGGGTGCACTACTCTGCCCCACCTCGTGTGCCGCCACTCCGTCCCGCAGGTACCGGCCATTTCGCTCGCCTACGAAGCACCGGAGAGTGACATTATGAAGCGTCGACCGAGAGATCCTTATCGTGACAACTTGGTCAACCGCAGGTCAGGATACGTTGCCACGTTTTTCTTGTATAAACGTTCCACCGAATTGAACTCATCAATCGTTTTGTTTTTCTCTGTTTTTTTTTGCGTTACGTTACGATTCACCCATATATAAATATGATTACGTACACGTTACATTCGTTTTGCGTTACACTTTCCGTTCCATGTTCTCTTTGTTACCTTCTGTGTCTTGTGTTGTTTACTTTCTGTGTTTCTTTTTGTAAAACTCTGTTCATTCGGATGTGATTGAATGTTCGAATGAATGATGAGTTGGTGGTAGCTTACCGCTGCTTCGATATTGATCGACGTTTAATTTCTAATGTTTTCGCTCATTCTCTTTTGTATGTATGTATGTTTTGTTTTTTAAATTGATGTTTTGTTCCTGTGTTATTTGTCCGGAGTAACTTACCGTTTTCGTTGGTGAATGTTTGTTTCCTTTATTATGTGTCCACCAGCGAATTCTGATTGATTAATTTTTGATTTTGCTAAACCAAACAATGCCCAGGACACTCGTTTTGTCACAACAATTCTGTTGTCTACCCCCTTGCCGACTATGAAATCGTAACGCTTACAGGCGTGTTTTTGGTATGCTTCGGTAATGTTCGTTTCAATGTAATCTTAATCTCATGTCTGATGTGTTCTTAATCCTGCTAGAGCCAAATGTGCCAACTAACTTTACACCTTACAAGTAACATTCCATTGGATGTTATTGTTAAGCAAACATTTATGGTAACGAACTTGCTGAGGAATCATTCCTTTCTTGCTGGTAGTGATAGTAATCTACCTGTTGTGAACTTCTATTGAACAGTTTTACGGTTGAAGATGTCTTACAATCGTTCTAGCTATTTCCATCGTCCCATGCGTGCACGGTGGAATGATTTCTTTATTTTTCCGCAATTCTTTCTATCTTTCACATCAACAACGATTTCTATATCCTGTCTATTCTCCTATTTACTATCCGTCACTATCACTAGCGTTGGCCTTGCGTCCTAGAATGTCATAGTGTGAACGATTAGAAACGAGCCTACTATAGTCAATCTTTCCTGTACTATCTGGATATTCGGTTTTCACTTTTACAACACTGTCGGCATTGCCGGGAATGTGTCCATGTTTCTTTCATTTTTTTTGAAATAGCTATTTCTATTTATTCCTTTTTGTTTTCCTTCTTTCTTCATTCTAACGTTACAATTTCTGCCTCACGTTATACTTTTGCCTCTGTTCCATACGAACGTTCGTCGTTTGTGACGGGTTTTTTGATTTTTGATTTAGAGATCAGTTCGTTCACATCACACTCTAGATGTTTGTTGTGTTTAGCTCAGTACGGTAGAAACGCGGCCTTACGTTTAAACGTTTTGTTTTCCTTTTAGAGCGTTTTGGAATGGTTTTTGATAGTATCGTATGCAGTTCCCACAAACACAACCGTTCTGTTCACGTTTAGATCACACATTTAGTGGATCACATGTCAATCCTACCGAAGCGAAAATCAAATCATTGCTCTCTAAATCCAATGTTCAACCATGTGTACGACCTTATTTGGCTTACGCAGATACGTGCATTTGATTTTCCTTACAAAAAAAAAAAAACAAATAAAAAGCACCCGATCGGGATAAACCCAAGATCCTGACGAACTAAAGACATATGTCCCCCCCTCCACGAACACGTTAATACCATAATGTGAAACACATCCCGTGCAACGTTTTTGTGTGTTTATGTTGTTTCCTTCGCTTTAGATGTAATAGTGCAATATGGCGTGTTGCCCTTTTGTTTGGAACGATGTAGTAATCTGCCCCCCTCCCCCCGTCAGATCGCAAATCAGTTGTTAATCTATTGCTGTGTATATGTATGTATGTATGTATGTGTGTGTATGTGTGTATGTGAGTTTATGTAATTATGTTAGATAATGCAGCTGTTCTTCCCAAAACAAAAACAAAAAAAAGGTTCAACTGAATGCTTCCAAGCCAGTAGCATTCTATTGTTTTGATGTTTTGAACTAGTTTAGCTATGATAGATGTTTACTCCACGAGCCCCCCCAAAAAACTTATTGCAAAGCGTAACGTTTTCTAAAATGCCTTCCCCTTTAGATCGCACAATTCCTTTTCATCTTGTTTTTTATAAATATTCCGTTTCAAATAACATTGTCATAAAAGAAAAAAAATCTCTCCATAATTGGTCTTAATCCTGTCTTAAAGTATTAGTAATGTTCCATGAACTAGCATTAGCTACTAGTAGTTGTGTTACTAAATACACTCAAAACAACAAAAAAAAAAACAAAGGTTTACAGAAAACGGTCCCCACAATGAGCAACTTCGACACAAATTATGTTTCTCACGCAACAAAACATAACGTCCCTGAAATGTGTTCCTTTCGATCGACCGGGATACCACCCATTCCCAATGATATATCACCCCTGCAATCCACCCTTCCCCAAACCACCCCCCATGTGTTTTGCCTCTTTTTTCGCCAATATTTCAAACTCTAAATGTCTCCAGATCAAAAAGTGAGTATTTCGTATGAGAAAAGTGTGTTTTTGTTTTCCTTTACTCTTTACCTTTCTTATGCTCTTTCTCTCTATCTCTCTATCTGCCCTTTTTTTCCTATTCTTTTTGCTCTTTTTTGTAAGCTTCTTAGGAAGAACTTTACTGAACTGTTTCACTCTTCATATTTCTTCCTGCGTTAGGCATAGCAAACTGCCCGTTGCCTAACCATAAGTTTAATTTCTTCAACTACCTCTGAACTCTATGTCCTATACAAATCTTGCATGAACTTTTGTGCTTTTTTCCTCTCTTTTTCTCTCTCAACTACTGTGCTTAATTGTGAGCTCTACTTCTTTGCAAAACTTTTCGTCAGACCTTTCGTGTACACGCGTACACACGGTCTTACGAGAGCGTTTTTGTAAAAACAGGCTGTAGATAGACTATGTGGTGGTAGTGTAAAATAATCCGCTTTCGTTATACTGACCTGCACGCTTAATGCTTTTGTAGTGAATTAGTGGTATGATTTGTAGCTTTAAGTAGACTATTAAGCTAATATTAAGCCCGCTTTCTAAGTACGTAACCTATAATGTATGCTGTAATGTAACGCTTTCCACTAATCGGGGTTTTGGGACAAATGCGTCTTGTTTACACTGCGCGGTACTCGGTTGATTGGTAAAGCAAATGAAGATTTGACAAAACTGTCGAACCCGTTTACCAAACAACGAGTACACGCATGTAAACATGTCCTAATATCTGCTCACTAACATTAGTTTCGTACCAACAAACAACAACAACCAAACAAAACTCATCCGTAAAATAACTACTAACTCGAGCGTGAGCCAACCTAAACACAATGTTAATGATGTTTCTTTTTATCTTCCCTCCTTCCCCAACTCCACGTACAATTTTTACCTTTTCCCCCTCACAATGCGCCCATCACTTAACGTGTGCAGACTTATCTCGATGGCTTACGGTCAGATCGGTATGATTCAGGCTGCTGCCGGTTTCTTCGTGTACTTCGTCATCATGGCTGAGAACGGATTCTTGCCGTTGAAGCTGTTCGGTCTCCGCAAGAGCTGGGACTCGAAAGCCATTAACGATCTCACCGATTCGTACGGTCAGGAATGGGTAAGTACTTCGCGGCACGAATGCACGGCAGAAGTGTGCAGCATTATGCTAATTACGGTTTCCATTTTCTGCCCCTACAGACCTACCGCGATCGCAAGACCCTCGAGTTTACCTGCCACACCGCGTTCTTCGTGTCGATTGTCGTTGTCCAGTGGGCCGATTTGATCATCTGTAAGACTCGCCGTAACTCGATTTTCCACCAGGGCATGAGAAACTGGGCTCTCAACTTTGGTCTCGTGTTCGAAACGATACTTGCTGCCATCCTGTCCTACACGCCGGGCATGGACAAGGGTCTGCGCATGTTCCCACTGAAGTAAGTGTTGTATTTGGAAGTGTCATAATGCAGCAGTAAATCGTCACTGTTACTAATTCGAACCCTTCTCTTTGTTGCAATAGATTCGTTTGGTGGCTACCAGCTTTACCGTTCAGCTTGTCCATCTTCGTGTATGACGAAATTCGTCGCTTCTACTTGAGACGCAATCCAGGCGGCTGGCTAGAGCAAGAAACGTACTATTAGGTCAACAAATTTATATTTAAAAAGATTAATTAAAAAAAAACAAACAAACAAAACCAACTCCCCCACACACACACACACACACACCAACACACAACACGTACACACAAACACATTGCATACTCTTATACATGAACAGCCATACATATGCTATGCTCACGGGCATACATATGCACTCACATAAACACCTTCCTCCCCCCCTACACACACACACACACACACACAAACACATACACAAACACTTCGAACCACGGAGCCTGGTCGGAAGACGGGAGTAAGATTGTGCAACAACGCTACATAGTATGAGCGATAGAACGGTGCAACACACATTATAATAAACCAATATAAGAAATCGTGTGGATAGTTTGCGAGCAACAACAAAAAAAGAATAAAATAAGCATTAATACGAACGAATATAGTAGTACGACGGTTAAGCAGTTTTAGCACGGACGGTGTAGCAGTGGCAGAAAGCTAGCTAGCTAGGGTAAGACGTAGGAGAACGGAAGGAACAGCATCGATCGGAACGATTCCGCAAAGCCCCCCGAACGCTGTACATGCCGCGTCCACCCTAGGACGTGTGTGTGTATGTGTGTTTGTGCGTGGTAAGGCGTAGGAGCATTGCAGCGCGCTCCCGGGGCGAATCGTGGATCCGCCGGACCGGTACCGAGTGTTTAGGTATATAGAGGCACAAAGCAGCGCAGCGGTCCATGTGTGTGCCGTGTTTGTTCATAACAGTCCGGTTCAATGAAGTGGCGCCCGGACCAGCCCCCTTTCAACCCCCACCCACCACCACCATCACCACCAATCTCCACCCTCCCCTTCCACCAACCCCTTGAAGGGAAACATCGGTAATGGCGCCTTAACAATAAACACTATCTGTGGGAGAGAACACCACCACCTCACGCAATTACGCACACGAATCGATGATGGAATTGGCCAATGTTTGGAGTCACACAGCGAACTGTTGTGTGAATGATGATGATGATGACGGTCGCAGGAAGGGGAGGGGCTGATGGGGTGATGTTTTGCTTTGTTGCTGTTGATTGTTGTTGCAAGGACCGTATCGGAAGCGTACTATTATGTTTGTTGTTTAAAGAAAAAAACGATAGCCCCACACACACTAATGCGCGTGCGTGCGTCCTCTCGAAATGTACCGCGTGGGGGCTATGAGCTATCCGCCGTTGTTGTTGTCCGTTTAACGAATGTTGTTTGATTTGGTTGGATTAAAAGCAAAAATCCACCAGACGAATCCTGTCTATTGTGTCGTGTTGACGATCTTCTGCCATCTTTTTTCTTCCGCTAAAACCATATTGCTCCCAATGTTTCGACGTTCCGGGAACGCATGTATGTATGTAATGGGTGTGCGTGTGTGTGATGCATAATTGCGCATTTTTGTTTGTGGAATATTCATTCGTACGCACCGCAATATTGTTGCCATAATGTCAACCAGACCACCAGACAGGAGCAGTGAAAGGATATGGTAGTGCGCCATTCAAATGCAGATGTGTTTGTGTGTGTGGATGTGCGTCTGTGGGGTTGAACAGTTTTTTTTTTATTAGAATACTGGTAGCAAGGATACTCATCCACGAAAGATTTGCAGTTTAGCGGGCAGGAGCACAGAGACAGAGCAGCAATTGCAACTAGCGCAGGCTTTTTCCCAGGCAGAACAACACGAAGAAAATGGGGGCAAAATCAGTGCAAATAATTAAATCACAAACAAAGGAAATGATAGTGCGCCCTTCCCCGGGTCAGTTGGAATTATGAATAAAGCTCTAATCTAACGCTTAAGTGCGAACCCACACAACCGGTGTCGTCGGCGTATCGTAGTGCCGTAGTGCGCAGACGAAACAGACACAGAATCAAACACCTTAAGCACGTCGCTTCGTGTGCGTGTGCACGATTGGACGTACAATTGTTTAAAAGACACAACACACACTCGCTCTCGCACAGGTAGTCCTGGACGTTTCCCCCTACACACACCCTCCCCCGCACCGTGCTTGGGGAGAAAGGGGTGGCTGGGGGGTGGGGTGACCCGATTGGATCGGTGTTTTGTTTTACTAATGTGTTTTTTTTATTATCATATATTACTACTATTATTAATTCTCAACGCTTTTCCGCTGACGTTGTAGCGAGAACTAGAGAGCAAGCTGTTAGACTATGATATAATGAGAAAGTGTGTGTGTGTGTGAGTGCGCGCGTGTGTGCTGTGGTTAGGAGCTGTGGTTTTATGCGATTGTTTTTAATTGTTATTTTATGGTTCGTTTTATCGTTTGTCCATTTTTTTTTGGTTCGTATTTGCTGTCCGATTAGTGTACGTACGTTGGAACGATTTGCTGCCAACACGCATCGTATATCATCATCAATCAAACGCCATGAAATGCCATCATTTTATATATCTCCTCCTTAGCCGAGACCCATTGTGTCCGTGTGTTGTTTGTGTGTGTGTGCGCG
>KI423686.1:5862-23576 GCA_000473375.1 Anopheles culicifacies | reverse complement strand
CAAAATTCCTGCTTCCGGCCATGCCTATCCGGTGGCAAATCACACACAGACACACGCCCAGACACACTAACAAAAGATGAAATTCCAGTTGGTAGCCGCCATACGGCATGTTCCTTCCTGCCGGTAGCGTTAGAAAGTGTATTGTGCTGAAAGTGAGTACTTCCAAGATGGACGGCAGAGTGAGGATGAGTGGTTCGATTGCTGGCAAGATCACATCTTACTCTACTGTTCGAAGCTCGAGTGGCTGAACGAGGTCAACTGGGGCATAACGCTTACTGGTGTGTATAATGTGCTGAAAGGTGGCGTTTCCCCTCCCCCTGCTGACAGGGAAGATCCCGCCAGGGTGGGGTTGAGTCACAGTAATTGGGTAACTGAAGACGACCGGAACTTCTTGTGCACAGGTGTGTGCGTGTGTGTGTGTGTTTGCCGGTTAAGAAACATACTCTCATGTGAGATTGCCACTTTAAGGGTGTTCCTTCGTTGGAAAGAATCAAAGTCCGAAATCGAGAGCGGCTTAGCTCATATCCGTTCCTAAGTGGCTATAAATAAGTAAAGCTACGCCATCATGCCGATGTTTTCGTCGTTCCTGCAGCGAAAGATCCTTTTGTGTTGGCTGTACAGAGGCCTGTGGACTCGGTGGATGTTACCACTCTCGCAGGAAGCAAACGTACGGCGGGGAGGTTAGAAAGTACCGCCACACATGCATGTAGATATGTGGGTTTTTTTTTGTTCGGTCTTTGTCTTGGGTAAAACCATGTGCCTCGGGTGTATGGAAGCTGCCAGTGAACATTTCGGATCGATTTGAATCCATGGTCTATAGAATTAAAGGTAACGTGGTGCGGAAAAATATGTTCACTCCAGTGCTATTCTGCATTATCGTCTGATGTGGCGCTGAAAGCAACCCTTTGAACCGATTGGAGTTGGCCTTCGTGTACTTAGAGACGCTTCGTTCTATCTCATTGTGGTGAAGGGAGTTTTAGCAATTTGCTTCCCATATTGTAGTTATTAAAATCAAATCCCTTAAGAGTATTTTGTTGAATTTGTAGTAATTTATATGACAAATTGTTTTAATAATCCCTTCATCTCAATTATAACGACTAAATCAAAGATTTTATTTTCGTTTCAGGTATGTTTCATATTGAAGGTCTTAAAATGTTCTACTCTTCAAGTCGTAAGTTATACATGCTGCATTCTAAAAAAAAAAACAAAATGTTAGGTGCTATTAAACACAACATTGATAAATCTCTTCACTTGCCAAAACCATCCATTGGAGATTTGAGATCGAAACGGAATCAATTTAAAGTGCTCTTTCCGAGATGCTACTTTTCATCTCGCATGTCCCTCTTTGGCACGAAAGAGCAACGCTTTGATTAAGAACCATTGCATGTCGATGTAGTGCAATGCAATTCTGTTTTATCCTTCCGGTTTGAATCTCCTTCTATTAAACTGTCTGCATTGGTGTGATCAAATAGAGGATTTTTCTACAGCAAAGCCCCGTACACCGATAGGATCGCATAGGCTACACATGAAGAAAGGTGTTCATCCAATCGAAATCAATCAATTTATTTAGCTCGATCGCGATTTTCATGTTCCGCAGTTTCGTGTCTGGTAGCGCCGGAAGTGTGCACGAACATCAGCCCAATCTTCGTGAGATGTGACGAAGATAAATCGCCCAAAGAGGAACCACACCAATGTCCGTTGTTACCAAAACAAACGCAAACTTTATGCGGAAAAGTCTTAAGTAGTGCTTCCTGCTTTTTCGTTTTATGCTTTTTGTTGTGTGTCCATCCAGTGTAATATAATTTTAATCACCGGGAAATTTCACATTTCAACAAGATTTTTATATCGCTTCCCAAAAAACTACCGGCTCTCGTTCCGGTGGTTTGTCCACCAACGAGCGTCCGATATCGGTTCTGCTCAGTTGGATGCTTTTAGTCACCGTCCGTTCCGTGGATTCCTTCGTACGGGTTGGGCTTTCACTGTTTCAGTTGTGATATCGGATTATCGTGACGCTCTCATCCACTGTGGCAAAGAGAGAGATAGAAAAAAAAACGATCCCTTCTGATGGACCACTACCAGACGGTTGGTTGCATCGGATGATGGATAAATGGCAGCGTGGCATACCACGTCCCGAGGGCGCGGAGAGCCCGGTGGGGTATGCCAAGCCGGTGGAAAATCGGAAATTTTATTTTTACAACTCACGAAATACCCTCAAAGCCACCCATCGAAGGTAGTCGGAGAAAGCGCAATGAATCAATTGCGTCGTCCGGTGTGCCAATGTTTTCGGGGGGCAAACCGAAGATGAATCGTAGCGTAGACGATAGTGAACAGTGCTGTGCAAAAGTGCACGCATGACTGCGCCCTAGTGTGTATGGGTGGTTAGTCACCGGAGTACCGTGATGTTTGATCGTTCACATACGATCGATTCGCATGCTGATCGTGAAGGGAAAGGGTTGAGGAAAATGTGCCATTTTAGGTATGCTTTTCATTTTTCGTTTGGTTTTCTCTTAAATCATGCAATAGTTCGATGTGAGAAATTTTCATAATTTACATAGCAGAAGAAGAAGAAAAAAAACCCCACCACATGAATGGATTATGAAAAATGTATGCATCATAGCTTATGGATGTACTCATGTTTATCTATAGCTACCACGCTATGTTGCTTAAACAAGCATTATTATTTCAACACTAAACATACAATCGACAAAAAATGCTGAATCTGTACTTTTGGCATGAAAAATTGCAAAAGAGGGATTGAAACAAATTTAAATCAATATTCGCATGGACGATGATGATCCTACGAATTCTATTTAAATTTGTTCTTTCTTCGCAAGAATTTCAAACACAGAAGAAGACAAAAATAGCATGAAAATGAACTTTCTTTTCGTGACCCAATCGGAAGTTAATTGAATTCTTTCGGAAATTTAAATTGCCTTTTCCCCTATTGTGAATCGAAAATAAAAACGGAAGTGCCGAAAACAATAGAATATTTATGCCAGCGTGCATGGGATTGCCATTTTTTAGAGGAATCAATTGATTTGCTTTAGCGTGTTTTTTATTTTTCCTTCGAAGATTGGCTAATTAGGCTATAATTACATGATCGATAATTTTCCCCCTTTAGCTTGAACTGCTGACAGTTGCAGCTTATTTATCTTCATTAAAAATATTCGTAAATTGTTAGCTGAAGGAAGACAAACGCTCATTAAAGCTTTTCGTACTTTAAAAATCAAACCGTCGTATAAGGAAATAATCTTCTTTGTGTGAGGACTTTTCTTTAATTTATAAAGAGATGCATTTTGAGCAATGGGGAAAGCACGGTTGCAGTTCGTGCTTGTTTTATACAGATTAAATCGTAAATATCGTTGCATCTCGACGTTCCGTCGGTTTTGGCAGTAAAACTGATTTAGTGGCACCATGTTCGGCCAGTTTGTTGGTGCACAAGTTGGAACGTGTATTTGTTTCACTATTTGCCCGCCACCAGATGGATCCTGTTGAAGTATTTTGCGCTTTCGGTGGAATGGAACGGAATGTCCAAAGCGTCCGGTTCGCTCGAAGCGCACGGTGGATGGCCCGGGAATATGCCGTGCCCAAACTGGCCCTCGGGAGTGGTGCTGTGTGTGCATATTAATATTGAATTACAAAAGTGTCATGAATCAATTATGGCAGCTTTTGCCAGTTTCTGCGGCTCTTTGCACATTCGTAGGACGCACTTGTCCAATGTGTGTTTGGGGCGCGCTGGCAGAAATGGAGGAGAAGCCATGGGAGGTTGCATACAAAAAATTGAAAACTACCGAAACCGGAAACTGCTAGTGACAAAGCTCCGGTACGAGCAAGGGGTTGTGAGAAACATCCACACAAGGAGTATGGTGCAATGAGCTACAGGAGCGTACCGAGGATGGTATAAGGATAGGCGAAATATAAACAGAGGGACACAACATTTGCCCGACATTCATGTGATTCCATAAATATGCTAATTCGCTGCACATTCGTTTTACGCCATTTTGTTTGCCGGAAAAGCGGCCGGGTAGATTGTGGATGTATCGCAAGAAGGGGTTTTTTTTTTGCTGGGTGGATCCGACCGGGGTTATCAGTTAGGAAAACGAAATATCCCTGATACATACCAACAACAACTGGGATGGGTGCAGGATGGTACGCTATTGAATTGTCCACTTTTATGCTTGAAATGTCGTGCATCGCTCGTGCAGCAGATAGCGGATAGGGTATCCGTTTAGCGAAGGCCGGTGGAAAATTGACAAATTTGTTAAACATGTTCCCGGCATGAATATTCAA
Organism: Anopheles culicifacies; assembly: GCA_000473375.1. NCBI lineage: Eukaryota > Metazoa > Arthropoda > Insecta > Diptera > Culicidae > Anopheles > Anopheles culicifacies. The sequence continues at coordinate 19,286 of KI423686.1, read as the reverse complement.
CCGTAAACAAGGGACCGTAGTGTAGTGGACGTGGAACTTCACTAGAAAAGGTAGCGTTTACCGATTGCGGCATTGTGTATTTTAATTATTGGAGCGCTATTAATTACAGTTAGCTTTGAGTAGGATTATGGAGTGCATTGATAAGGTATTATTTAATAAGTTCCTGTTTTGAGTTATCCGTGTGCTGTGTGGAGAATTATGTTTTAAATAATGCATAAAATAAAGAGAACGGAAAATAAACTTTTAACACACATTGCACGCATGATGCACTAAATGATGAAAACTGTATGTGTTGGCGGCAGACATTTGGAAGAATTTATGTTAAATGTCGAAAATGTACTGTCTATACCTAACCTTGACCATAATTATCTCCATCTGCTGCCATGTCATCAAACGTGCCCCATTAGCGAAGGATACTGTTCGATGACATGCTGACACTAAATGACTGACCTTGAAAGCGATCTTGGACCTAAGCCATCGAACATTATCATTAGTTTATGAAGCTGAGCTTCTGCTTATGTTGGCGTTGGGTACGGTGTTTTGTAGCCGGTCGTTTGGCCAATGCTGCATCAATATATCGCCTAGCACACATGCTCCGATGTGGTGCGGCTCGTTAGAGTTTATTTTATTTTTTGTCACTGGAACCCGGGAGTGTGTGGTTTGTGGTCCAGTTGGTCCAGGAAAGAAGTTCATTTCCGGCGAACGTTGCCGGCGTACGGCAATTTGGCGGGTTTGGTGGTTTTCAATGTTGGCAAGCAGCAAATTGATTTTAATGTCTATCTGAAACGAAACAACCGGGCTTCAATTGCGATCAATGCATGCTCCACATAAATGGGCCTCTAGAGGTATGTTTTGGCCGAGAGCATTGTCACAACTTTGGGTTGTCGATGTTATTCTTGTAGATTATCCAGAACACTTGGGATGTTTTGTTTGTGTTGCAGAGAGCACATCACACATTCTTTTTTCTGCTCGATCTTGTCCCATTGGGAGGGGAAAACAAACAAACGAAGAAATGGCCTATCGAATTGTTGGAACACATTATCATGGGAGGACTAGAATGCCCAAGGATATAACGGTCCCATTGCAGATGTGGTGGCGAAGTGTCCCAACGATGCTTTATCGAAAAACGCCAGGCAACTGAACCATCCCCCGGCCCAATTCATCAGTGTTTCCGTCCTCCATAATGAATGAATAGGGGCTTGTGATCCGGTTTTAACTGAGCTCAATTTTTGGATTGGAACATCTGTCAGAGAGCCTTGTTTTTACTGTCGGTCTCAGACGGCAAACACCGGAAGCGGCTAAATTCGAAATCCGATTTATCGTTTCGTCAATTATTGTTCGAAACGTGGTACGCAAAATCGGGTACCCAAAATTGTCATCAAAGGTAGAGTTCTCTTCGCTACCTTCAGTCGTTGTTTGGATGCATTTCAAACGCAAATGAAACTTTTGCAAATAGAGATGCCGTTCAATTCAATTCGTAAATTTGGTTCAACGCGAGTACCCAAATTTGCTACGAAAGCTTTTTTTTTCGCACAAGTTTACAGTTGTAAAAAGTGTTAACGAAACTAATGTTCTTACACATATCTCCTAATCGTTTCACGCTTGAAATGCGAATGTTAAACTCTTTATCGATTCTAAAGCAATCACCGACACTAACGTGCCCCAACCACGGGAGAAATACCTTTCGGAGTTTCGTAAAATACTGGCACGATTTTGCAAATTAGCGCCATCCGCCTCCGGTTTATCATGTGGAACGGTGTAGAGGAAGGTATTGAACCTCCTGCCTAGCCATCCTTTCAAGCCATACTTTGTCCTATCTTATGGTGGAATTATCGCGCATTATTTGCCCCCACAGTGTCACACACTCGATTCAACGCCCTGCCCTGGCATACACTTGACGCTTCCTGCCCAACGCCAAAGGCCCGGAAACCCCGGCGTCCTAAATTTGGCATTCTTGCCTTTTGCCGTACGTGAATCCGGCGCTGGCTGCAGAGCGTGGGTTTATCAAGCACAAAACATCCGGCCGATGAACATCGGTGACGGGGAATATCTGGAGAAAGAGCAAAAAAAAAATCCAGCCACGCTTAACCAACGTTCTAGGAGGTGGCATACCTGGCACACCTGCATACCACTCTGGGCACTTTTTTTTGTTTGTCCTCCCCAAAGGCACACGTTGCTCAGATGGCTTCGGATGTAATTTTAGAATTTTACATCCCGTGTTTCCTTTGCAGCAGTGGCGGGGGCAACGCTTCGCTCCGAAGAATGTCGCTTTCCCAGGATATGGAACGCGTGGAATCCGTGCGGAAATCCAGTTACACACGGTCGGTTGGCTTTTGGCGTCTTTGGCGACGTTCGGTGTCGCACATTGTTTGTGAGGCACGGAAGCCGAGTGCTATAAAGACGGTTGAAGCTTACAAATCCGAAAGATCGGTACGATCCATCCAGGGAACTCCTGTGACCGTGTGCGTGTGTACGTGTTGTTGCTGCGAGTCAAAGGTAACGTAGCGCAGATAGGGAAGCGATGATTTTAAAGCGTAGAATCGCTTTGTTGCTACTGACGATGGTGATGATTGCACAGAAAATGATGATCCACTGCAAGGATGCTGCTTTACCGTCGGTGAGGTCATGGTAAGTGGTCCTGATCCTGGTGGAGATTGTTGACCGTACGTGATGCGATCAGCAAGCTTAGCATCTGTAACGCCGTAAATTGGATGGCCCAGCTGGTTGAGTCGGTGGGAAATAATTTGGGAATTGGGGTTCGCTTTACAATCTTGCCGAATCTTCTTGACTTTGGTGGTTTTTGATCCGCTGAGATGTGTTTTAGCTCTTCATGTTCCAGGAGCAAATCGTCATCGTCACTGAGAATTCCCCGCGGCATAGAACCGTTCCAGATTCGTACCATTTTCGAAGCGTTGCAAAACGAACTGCAGTAAACGAGCTGTGTCCGGTGTGTCCTTACGACTGAAAAAAAAATGGCAACTTTCAGCGAAAGAGATGTTTATCGGATGAGAGGAAAACGATTTCATCTTCGAGTTACCGAAAGGCACTCGCTTAGTCACCGTTATTGGACGCAACTTTACGATGCTTCCTTCCCCAACCCATGCACTATCGGATCGGACGATGTTGTGATGTGCGAACAAAGCAAATATGTGCAGCAGCCAGGCTGGGTGCGTTGCTGCATGCTTTGGTGTCTTCCGGTAATGTTCTAGCCGCTCAAGAGAAAGCCCCAGGTCGCACATAAAGATAACGTTTTGTTTTTATTATGTTTTCCCCTCGGAGCGGTACCGAATGCGATACTCTACAGAACCAGCGGGTCCCAATGGTCAGTGGGCTAAAAACAACAAACTTTCCGAGTGTGAGTATGCGTCTGTTTGTGTGGTTCTCCTGGCTCATTTTCCAGCCTCCCGATGCTGTACAAACGAACGACCAACGGAAAGAAGTTTTGATAAATAAAAGCAAAACGCGAATAAACATCGTCATCGGTTATTTGTGTTTTAGCTTTCCCGTACCTAGTGTTCGTCGCTCTCTCTCTCTATCGTTTTCCCGGGTTGGATTTTCCCGATTGGATGCAAGATGCAGGTCTCCGATATGTTTACCCTTTGTAGTGTTTTTTTTACCTCTCTTGTGTGCTTTACATGGCATTTTCCGTTTTAGACGCTTAGACCATTTTACTGGCCTTTTGTTTTTAGCCGAGACGGGTTTGTTATCGTGAAGCTTTTCCATCTTTCCGTTCTCATCGGGCCTTCCATTTATTGGAATGGGAGATCGAAAGGGGTGGGAGGTTGGTATTTTCCGCTCCACTGGTGGCGTGAAGCGAGTGGTCGGATAAATTTATTTCAATTCATCAGCACTATTAAACTGCACTTTCCTTACATTCTGATCATCGTGGGCTGCAGAAAAGCGAGTTGTTTGCATTGCGTTTATGTTCAAGTTTTCCTATCGTTATGATTGGTATCTAGTTTTTATCAATTATGTACCAGTATCACTGCGTAATTTATGCTTCGTTTTCTTTGTATAAATAGAGCCAAGTATAATTAAAAGAAAGTAACACGCAAATCAGTTAGATCAATATTGGAAAATTTTCGGGAACGCCTTTTCTCAGCCGATCGGAGCTTCTGTGGAGCTAGTTATAACTTTGCATTAATTGAGTATAACATCTTCAAACAATTTTGCCGATTCAGCAGTTCTTGAGTCATATTGGTTGGATCTGCTTTTAGGTCCAGTTTGAAAGAGTGGTAAACAGAACGTAGGGAGTAGCTTGCATAAAAAAAAAGAACTTTCTCAGCACAACTATTACCTGCATAACTACGCTCAATCAGATGAACAGATGAATAGATGAATAGCATGCATTGAATTAATTGGCTCTCGACTATGCATGTAGTCGAAGTAGTACTCGAAACCTCCCAGAGTACTTGGCATCCGGTAAAAGGAGTGCCTTTTCGTGCTTCCCTAATTCGCTTCTTGCTAGAATATTTTAATTTTCAGTTCCTTAGCCTTTGACCGATTCCGCTTTACCCGTTCGGCACACCATTCAGGATCGATTAAAAGGAAAAGCATTTCTTCACGAATGAGAACGATTTCCCTATTTTCCGGTAGGTTGAGCCTTTTCCTTTACCACTGCTTCTATTCAATCGGGAGCGAAAAAAACGGCTTTTTCTTGCATTCAAAAGAAAAGAAGGACCATCTCGAAAGGAGGAGGTTAAATCGCCACTGAATCGGAAATACTTTGGAAGAAATATGCGATGCACCGAAAGGATCGTTTATCTCTTTAGCCCGCGCGCGAACCCGTTCGCCAAGAAGCTGCTTCAGGCTACGGTGATCAAAAATTAGTTCCCATTTTTTCCCCCGTTCCGTACGATAGCGGGTACACAGTTGCGCTTAACATTTACTCTGATTCATTTGTTGGCGTTTTTGCATTATTTTCTTTCGTCCTGCACTTTGTACGGCCAAATGGCAAACATTTTTCGTAATCGGCCGAATGCGGCTGCTGCTTCGGCTTCTAGATGGGTTGTGAATGCGAAATTGCAATGCACTGCTCAAGGATGTACGTCCTCCGCTGCATACCATCGCTTTCCGATGGAACGTGCCTGAGCAGGGGATAACGCTTTGGGGTGGCAATGAAAAAGCACAGCTCTTGAGTTTTGTCCGTTGCTTTTTTGGGTCCAAAACGAAGAAAAGGAAATGTTTAGACAAATACGCTCGTCGGCAACTGCAGCAATCAATGTCCCTGGGTACATATGCGTTATATTTATATAGTTTTTTGCGACGTGGTTTCTTCATCTAGACGTAGTGTTATAGTCGGCTAAGTGATGCTGATTATTTTAACGAGTTTCTTTTTGCAGCTTGGGTTCAAAGTTCCTTTCACCAATGTTCTGTTCGCCGTAGTTAAAGAAGTTCACAAACGAAATGAATTACCAATGATGAGCGAAGCATAACATTCCGATTTTGCAACATTTTCCAACGCCACATAAACGGTGGGAAAGCTAAATTTGAATAATTGCAACATCACCACCATCAATGTGGCCGGGTGCGAGATGCACTGGTCGGTATGGGTTGATTATTTTTTACTATCGCCTATTATTTTACACCCATTCCCATCTTTTGTCGCTGTGTCACTGGTGGTCCCGTTGGGTGCCATTGTAGCACCGTGGGAGATACGATAAGTTACCACAGAAGACGATCTGCAAAGCACTCCAAGAGCACCTGCAACCGTATCCATAGTGGCCGTTTACGTCTTCCCCGTTGGGTCGCTTTCGCAAAACCATTCTACCAACCGGACCAATGCCGGGTTTAGGTGTTATTTATCATATTTTATGAGTCGAACGAACCGACGCAAAGACAAGCGAATCTGCAGCAGCACCGAAATCTTTACTCGCTTTTGCGTAACCGTAAGATTATGTTAGACAATGGTGTCACCATGCAACGCTGTGCTGGTCACCAGCGTTTGTTGCGAACGGTGCGAAGAATTTATGGATCATCGCATGGTGCGCGAATCGCAAAATATCCTTTCTCGCTCAAACAGACCAGTTCGAACCTGGACGGTGTCGCTCGGCTACACCACCTCGGCTCGGTGTTTTTTTTTTTTGATTTGCCGTCACTTTGGATGATAGGCGATCCATACAAAAAAATCTGTACATAATAAAAAAGAATGTAAACAAAGCTTTCAAGATCGTTTCCTCTTTGCGTTTTGGTTTATTTCTTCGCGTTGTGTGGGAAATTGGTTCACCGCGTTGGTGAAGAAATTAAATGAATGGCCCAGCACCGACGCTGGGTTGGTTTGAAAAGGGAAAACACCGTGCTCGAGGTGACTCAACAGAAGCAGCGAGTGTGCTGTATAATAAAGCAGACAGACGACAATCGGGTCACCGGAGAAGCGCGATCTAATTAAGGCACGACGAAAAATCGTGACAATCCACTCGCTTTTTTCTTGGGGTCTGTTCTCCATGTTACCAAGTTGCAGGGTGTCTGCTAGGGGCAGGAGAACAGGTGACACAGCATACGGATTTTGCTGGCTTTTGGAAGAAATGGCATATGATTGGTTGACTCACTGTCCGTCAACCTGAGTTACAAGCGGGAGCGAATTGGAAGAAGTGGAATATGCACTAGGATCTTAAAGATAGCGAGCTTTATTAGATAATTATATTTTATGATTCATTTTTAGATCGCGCTTAATTGCGCTCTCGTTTAAACGTGCGCACGTTTACTCTTCATTAGCGTATCAACATAATTTGGATTGCAGAAGAATCATCTGTTTATCTTCAACACTGAATCACCTCCTCACAACTGTAGAGTTGATATGTGTTTGCAATAATCATAAAAGAAAGTAATGATACTCAATAGCAGACACACTGCTTGGTTGCTTCTTCGTTAATTCGCGAATAAAATAAACTCGTGCGGTTTTGTTTCCCTCCTAACCTTGATTTGGTGTACCATTTTTGCGCTTTCTCGTTTCTCTTCATAAAGCAATATTATTTCGAAATAGCCGTTTTACGCGTTTGTTGTTCTGTTTTAGCTACTTCAGAGGCAAGTCCAACAAAGCTGTACACAGACGTAGAAATTAAAGATAAAATGTGTTGTACCTGGTGGAAGTATCATTAGAGCCATCATCACTATCATCATGCATCAGTATCATTGCTCTTCTAAATCACAGACACTCCGAAGACTCCAGTTGGGAAAACCAGGCAATAGAAACAACATGAAATCATCAGTATAATTGAAAGATAGTTGGCCAAACGGAGTTAATCCGATAAACCAAAATATGAAGCACTATTCCCATACACACATACGTCAGAGTCTCCAATGCGTTACACGGTAGTGCAATTCACTTGCCGATTACAACTGTTACAGTCTATAAAGTACAAAACCACATGCGATGCTCCAATTCCCGCACTCGTGCGCTCTCCCAGAAACAGGCGTGCGTGTAAGGGAATCTTCTTCCAATCGGAGGATAGGATGCGGTGCGTTCCAATAAAACAATGAGTGTGGAGCAGTACAGCAACAAATCTACTCTAAATTGCTCATCCATCCGTTGTAATATCATCGTTTTCCGCGGTTCTCATTTCAAACCATATGGGGCGATGAGGAACGTCATCTGGAAGGAGGAGTACGTGGACTCCGAGGTCTACAGGCAAACATATGCACAATTGGGTTGGGTAGTTGTTGTTTAATTTAATTAAGCTCTAATTCAATCGTATCATCGTTGTTCTTCCTCTACCAACTTTCCAAAGTGCCCTCGTCTCTATCGTGGTCGTGAAGATCAAGAGTGGCATGAGCGTAATGTCCTGAGGCGCGTCTACGTCGTTGTTTCGCCTTGAGACATTGCGCAATCTAGAATCCGGTGATCCAGGGCAGAAGAAAACTGCTGGAATAGGTTCGATTGTTGTCTTAGGACGCGTCTACCGTACTCTGGGCGAGCAAGGAAAAAAACAAAGCAACACTGAAAGAACCTTACTCCCCAGCATGAGACGGGAGTGAGAAAGGCTTAAACCAAACAAAATCTGCAACTGTTTGCACAACCAACACATCCAGAAGACCTTTTTCTCAATGAAAAGTATGAGTGGCGATAGAAAATGGACCACTTTTCAAGCCAAGTTTAGCAGCATGCGAGCGCGTTGTACCGTATCATGCCGTGATGTACGGTCATTTTATCTACACCCTTCCAACCTGTCCAAACCACACGTAACGGAAAGAGGGTCCCCCGTTAATGCGGCAGATGACGCTTAAGTACGTCGACCGCTATCGCTCGGAGGTTTTTATTTTCTTCTTTAAAAAAAGCTTCGTAGTTGGAGGCAAGTTTGGTTTTCATTCTTCATCTATGTCAACGGACCGAAATGTAAACAATTTAAGACATCATTAAGTTGTTACAGGGGTTTTGCTTCATCAACTTATGTGTTGGGGGCTTCCCTAGACGAGTGATGAGCCAGGTCACGAAGGAGGAGTACACACTTGGCAGGAGTTAGCTTGATGCATCATGAGAATGAGTACTTCTTTCCCATATCACAGCGTGTATTCCCACGGGCGTACTTTTCTTTGAAATCTTACCCGTAGACTATCGGCATTGTGTACATTTTCCATCCGTTGCTCGTGTGTGTGTGTGTGTGTTGATGGTGCTTGGCTGTTTATATTTCATTTGGAAGGCATCATTCCATGCTGCGAAAATGAAATAATTTCCACCTTGCTTATCTCGTTGCATTTCGGGCCAGATACGGGCACCGACACAGTGTTTTACTGGAGTAGGACTGCCTATAGCTGTACTTCATCGTTAAGTAGTCAGAGTCTCGTGCCAACCAGCACCAGAAGCATCCGGCCAGCATTTTCCTGGAGTTTCCGCGTTAAGAATAAATTTCATCTTATTCACTGGCCCATTTATGCGTGGTAAATTCTAACGAATGACACTGACAGGTACAGTAGGGTGGGAAGTTGTTGGATATGCACATTGGCCTACAGAGTTGTATGATCTGTAGTCAGGATCCCCTGGTATGGACACGCTTTCTTTTTTTCTGAAGAACCCCTCGGACGAAGCGAGTGAGATCCCAAACCCCATACTAACGTTCTCCCTTCAACGGTACGGCCTCTTACCCAGACGTCTACTAGGGCTTTCGGTAGTAAATGAAGATAAGTGGCCAACGCGAGCTCCCTCTACCCTCTCCGGTAGACTTATGAGAATTATGATTTATGCGGTGGGAATTTCATAAATGCAAGAACAAGAAAACTTCCAGCCACAGCAGTATGATTGCCTGTACCAGTCCAGTCTAGGTAGTGTTCTGTTCTCATCATCCTCGGTCTCTATGGCCAATGCCTATTTAAGAATGAATGCTGGTAGCACTGGTAGTGGTGGTGGTTAAGCAAAGTTATGGCAGTTGTCCAACCTAATCCGATTAGCGAGGACCGATTTGTGGCGTGCCTTCATTTCGATACAGAGAAAAGTGTGAATTCCATCCACCCGCCCACCGAATGCACTCCAGTTCGCAGAGATACCGTCGTAAAGCCAGCGCACCGGGAACGTTTAGCGTAGAAAATAATTAATGAACGGTAAATGAAACCACCCCCGGAGGGGTCAACAGGCAAATGAGTGAGTGTTTGGGCAAGCGGGATCAACATGTTTAAAATAGCTTTAAGGAAGCGAAAAGCGTTTTTTGCTTCTTCCGGTTCGCTTTGTCCTAAATACTTAACAAGGATTAGAAGCCTCTAGGGGTAATGGTGTGAGATAAAGCCGATTCTTCTTTGATTGCATTCAGGCAAGCTGTTCGCTTGCTTAATGTGTAAGTGCACGTTAATTTCATGGTGAATTTTCATTCCGCAGAAGGATATGTTAGTTCTCTTGTGTTTGTGTTTTTTTCTAGTCAAGCGAGATGGAACAAGGGGGCTCATTTCACGCCCTCGAAACGTCGTTGCATAATGTTGGGCATGATAAATTAGTGTCGTTCTCTTCGCGTGTCATCCCTCCAGCCAATGGATACGAATGTCCTGAGGCGAAAGATAAACTGGTACAGTTGAAAGTCCGCCACGGGACAATGTGCTCCAACCAGCGGCAATGTGCGCTCGGAATAAATCTCAGCCAGGCAGAACGGGTGCCAATTGCTGCTAAAATCCAAAGTTCAAGGAACTTCCGGAATTTAAATGCTATTCATAGGGAAAGTGTACTTCCAAGAAGTCCAAGCTTCTGTTTGCCTCCTGCGCAACCCCTTTCGCCATCGGGGGGTTTTTCATCAAACGATCAAATCGCCCACTGCGAACAGAGAGAAAGGATAAACTTCCAGTGTTTGGTTTGTTGAAAGATTTTTCCCATCGTCGATAAAGTGCATCTATTCCCCGCGGGACGGTTAGTGGTAGGATTAGCGTGCTGAGGACCCAGACCGTTGCGTGAGTTCCGTCTACAGCTCCTACCGCTTCGTACTCACCGCACGGTCGTAAGGAATGTGCCTAGGATGGGATCTTTTAGTGCACGAAGTTGCTTCCGCAAGAGCTTCCTTTTCGGGTTGGAATGAATGTGGAAGCAAAAAGTTTGTATACTACACACTTTAAGCACGCGCTCACACATCCCTGCACGTCCTTTGTGTGTACGGTGTGAAATAGGAAAAGTAGTTTTTCTGCTGCAACTTTTCCATGAAACGTTTGGTACACGTGCATTTCCCAGTGTCCGTATCGGATTCCTACGTGTGTGAACGTGATTTTCCTTGAGCAGAACTTTCTGCTCCACCCGTTTTGCGAACGCTCTGGGCATCATGGCGTTCGGGAAGAAAGACCCGAGCAGCAGTGTATTGCTATGGGCTAGTTCTTCCTCTTCTGCGTTGAGTGAATTATTGTTATTATTGTCACCGTTTGTAAAAGTGCTTACGTGAATGCATACGTAAATTTAGTTGCCACTTATCATGTCCGGGAAAAGGGCAGGATTGCATCCTCATAAAATTCATCTTTTCCAAACACTTGAACAACCCGCAGCACGCTCGTTTTGGAACCACTTTCGGGTGGACTATATATTGAATAAATGTGTCTGCTAGCGCCATTTTTGTCACTGACGGTATATGATATGAGCATATGAATATATTGCGTGCATTTTCATGCTTTCCTTATTCACTTTTCAATATTCTTGCCTATATATTCCAATAGCTGTGGTAGCTACCAGTGTGTCTTTGGCAGCTTTTTTTTTCATCTCCCAAATCTTGATTTCTTCGTTCTTGATAGAATCACTATTTTGAAGAACCAAAACCGAAGAACCATTTCATCCACCAAAACAGGGTAGCAGATGTGTGAATGTGTTCCAAAGGGCATATGTTGCAGGATGTGGTGAAAATAATAACAAAAACATTTATTTTCCATCCCGACAGCGCCGGGAATCAACATCGTCGTGTGAGGGAAGATTTTTCTATTCATGAAGTTTATTTTGGCGATAAGAACACTTGCCTTCGTTTATTTTTCGGCTCCGCCGGTATGAATGATGCTTTGCGATGGAGTAGCTTTTTCGTATATGTGCACACCCATTCCGTTGGCTATTGGAATTATCGATCACGTTATATTTATTTTGGATGTTATTTTTTCGTTCACGCCGGTGCCAATGATCACACAAGAAGGTGATGAAATATTGCACCATAGAGTTTGTTGTGAACTACCTAAGCGACTGTATGGATGGATATCTGTGGGAATTCTAACCATTATCGGACGTCATAAAATCAAGCAATTGAAATTTATGCGAGTTTAACCAAGAAGTCGTAGTTCGTAAATTAACTACTACTACAGCGTATTTCGAAAGGAGTGTCTAAAAATCTGTGATTTTCGAATTAGACAGATGTTGTCCAATCTTTGAGTTAAATATTTTAGGCAACTCTCCATCCACGTTCGACTGGTGCGAGATTTGCTGGATTTGATTATGTTTTTCAACCTGCACCTGGGAAGATTTATGATCGAAGCTGATTTTACATCGTGCATTTCGTAAGATCGTGCTATTGTCGTGTTGCACATTCTTTCTGATCAACCGTCATGCGCACGCCACCACACATGCCACATGCGTCGTGATCAAAGCAAAAAAGCAACTGAAGGATTTATATTGTGCCGGTTCCAAAATTCGGTGCTTAATTTGGCATTCGATTGAAATGCGTTTTCGGGGGAACGTGTGTCCATGAAATAGACAGTAAAAAATAGTCACGCCGCATCGGAGCGAGCCATTCGGTAAGAATAGTGAAAGGAACCCCAATCGAGTTCGAACGGAGCGATAACATAATGAGATTGGTTAGCTTAAAACTTTAAAAGCAAATCACTTCTTGCGGGAGTTTGCAGTGGATTGTTTCAGTTTTTTGGCAGACTTGGTACATAAAACAGCGTATCTGGAACCCACAGTTTCCCACGTTATAAATTATCTCTCAATGGCGTTTATAGCCGGCTGCAAACAAAAAATAAGCACAAAAACGTAATACTAGAGAACTAAAAAGATAAACATCCCAAATGGGGAATTTATTCGAAGGTTAGTTTTTATTTGTGCGTACAACTCAATCGTACTTCTGAGGCCATTTTTCGAGCGAACCTTCCTTACCATAAATCACTCGATTATTTGTCGTAAAAATCCAATATTCATGGTCCCAAGGGAACCTCCCCAAGTTTGGTCTGTGCTTTCGTTTGTGTTGCTGGTTATGTTTTGTTCATACCGGGCTCGGTGGTATCCTTCCAAGTCGTTGTATATCGTCCATGAAATAGGCATAACTATCGCTCATCTATGTTTTCTTCCCTAGGAGCCCTTTTTCCCCTGCCCTGTTTGGCGCGACCTGAAGATGCTCCAATGGTGAAGTTCTCACCCGAAAGTAACATGATTGACAGCTTTTCTGGCAGCTGTTACTGCTGGCACTCGATTACGGGTAGTACACGAAAAGGGATGGAACCGTTGGATCTCGCTGGACGTGTGCCAAAAGTGTACTTGCACGGGTGGAGAGGATCCATCCGAGAGCTGGGAGTCAATATTAGAATTCATGAAACATCCCGACCGGCTCATCCCATTTCCAGCGGGAAGAGATTAGAGAAATGCATTTAACATGAGAACGATGGCTAGGATTGAATTTATCACGGTTCGATTACACCTCACCGAATCAATGTGGCGTTGCGAAAAACGGGACGATACTGCTTGGAACGTGATGGAGTGATTAAATTCATGTGTAATAATGTGTCTGCTCTCGTCCTGGCGTGTGTGCATCTCGACTCCAATTGGTCATAACGCTTCGCCGATCAATAACGGTCGGTGAATTTTCTTGACAGCTGTGTTGTCGAGGCAATTGCGCTTATTAATAGAGCCCACTCGTGTCTTTGCAGTTGAAATTATGCTGTTTAAAGCATGAAATTCAAAAACAGAATCTTAAGATGCTGGAATTTCACGAAGCAAATGCGAAGGATACTGTTCCAAAACAGCATTCATTAACAAACTGTAGCAAATCAAATTGATT
>KI423685.1:0-13077 GCA_000473375.1 Anopheles culicifacies | reverse complement strand
ACTTTACGACACATGACGAGGATTCATGGAATCTGTTCTTCGAAACGACACAGGGTTTACGACAGGAAAAGCGACAGGATAAGGAGAGTAAGTAAGAATGCGAGATGAAAAATGGTGACAAAGTGGATCATTTGTGTGTGTGTGTGTGTGTGTGCGCCTAATCGCTCAGCTTAACTCGCTTGGCAGTACAACAACCGCCCGTTGATTCCTGTTCCGGACCATCATTGTCCGTCTCGGTTGCTTCCGTGGTGGGAGCGGAACTGCACGGTTGAGATTCGGTATCCGTATACAATCGCTTAAGCATACTGGTGCACGTACGAGGTTTAATGGCGCATTGTTTGATCGTTGCTGCCGTACTCGGCGTCCCGGACGGTTCGGCACCCACCGATGGTGCACCGAACCCGAGCTGATTAATGTTGGCCAACAGTTCCAGGTTTTTCGTTTCCGATTCCTCCAACCGGCGGCGCAGTTCCTTTATCTCGGCACCGCAGCGCACCAGCATCAAGCGCATGCTGCGCATTTCCGCCTTGAAGGAAGAGATGGTATGATCGATCCGGTTAATGTCGTAACGCATTTTGCGCGTCTTGTGATTAATCCGCGCCATCGAAATGTTGCTCTCGCAGCTCGCAGTGTGCGTGCTCTGGCAGTACAAACCACCGAGCGTCCCGGAGGCAGACGTGGACGATGTTGACGCTGACGCCGGGTATACCTTCTGCGTTTGCTGCGAGATGGGCGTCAGTGTTGGTATGATAAACTTTTCCCCATTCACATCGCATGGCAGCATGACTTCGTGCTGTATGAAACTAGCCGCCGGGAACGGTAAACTGTGATGGCTGCCCAGCTTGGGATGGTGCTGCACGCCGATAATTTTCTTCAACCGGTGCGCAATGTTTTCGTCAAAGTGCTCGATCGCCATGGAGGATATGTCGCGTAGCTCCTGGAGCACCTCGTGCGCTCGGAGGGGCCGTGAGGTGTTCTCGATTAGACCCAGGATGTTGAGCACCTCGTCGATCACCTTGCCCGGTATGAAACAGCACAGTTCCTTCTCGATAAACTTCGAGTACGTCATGGACAGCATGGAGATGCGCGTCTCGATGCACGTCAGTATGTCGGAATGCTTCGATAGAGGATGGTTCCGCCGTTCCGATTCGCGCCGTGGCAGCTGAGATTTAATTGCTTTCAGATTCATGTTGTGCTTTCGGATCATCTTGATGAAACCTCGGTTAAGCAATGATTGGCAGATGCGATCGATTTTTCGACAAACCTAGAGAGAGAATGCAATGGTAAGCAATTGTGGTTGTGACACATTTGTCCTTGGGTGGGGAAGGTGTCGCGTTGGCTCCGGCGAGGGCTTTGTTTGGGGCTAACTTACAATGCGCTTCTTGGCTATCTCGTCGTATGTTAAATACTCCAGCACATGCTCTATCATGCAGTCGGGAAGATCCAGAAATTTTATACACGCACTGCCGCCCGATGCAACAGCGTCATCGGCCGTTGAATCCATGGTACACCGGGATGTCTGCGGCAGGAACTGGTCGGCCAATTTTCACTCGGCACAGGCTGTTTTACGTACGAATTCAACTTTTTAATGTCCGCACCTACGGAACAACAGACGGACTTATTATTTACGTATGAACATCAATTTCACAAATTAAAAACAAAACAGCTTTACTGTCAAAATCGAGGAATTGACTGTTGTGATGTTCTACACAAAAAAAATGGTTGGTTCCACACAGCGTGACACATTAGTACTTTTTTGGACAGATATATTTATTTATTTTTGTAAAAAGGTGTATATCAGAACGATCTCATTGAAATAAACGGGAGTGTATTGAAGTTCGAAAAATATTCATTTTGTATGCTTGGTGCTTAAATATAACTTTTTTTTCCAAATAAGCGGTCCAGTGGAACACCAATAAAGTGTGCTTATCGAAGCGGTAAGTGCTGGATAATGAGTACATCGGATTTAAAGGATAAGACAACACCCCGTAGATGACGCCCGGATAATCGACGTCTTATCGTCCTTCCTAATTTAAGTATTTTGTACGATTATTGAATCTACGACTCTACGAATACGAATTGTACGTGAATGTGTCGGCGTTTTCTTATAATTTAAATTTCAAGGAGACTCTCTGATTTGATATTCCGTCCCATGCAAACCTGGTTAGGAGACAAAATCATCAATCAAAATACTTGATTACTACGAGCAGCTTATTGACCGGTATTTCTTATCTAGCGTGTGATTTAAGTAATCCCCTACGAGTACCTGGTTCGTGAACCATCTCCGATAAGGGAACGTGATTCCCGAATGAACGGTACTGCCCAGGGGTGCAACAATTTTCGGTGACGTAAACTGACCCGTTATCATGTTATCAGTTTTCCCACCATCTAAAACATGCCGGATAGAGCAGGATGCCACAAGCCGTGACCGAAATTCCCATGTCTCAGATATAACATACGGCTTCCCATGACGGTTACCACTTCAATGGTTATTGATTAGGTTGTAATGCGCACCGTTCTAGCCGGTTCCTGATGCCACATACAATAGCTACCGTTTGTTTGTTTTACCATTCTTTTATATTTCCTTTCACTTGCACTGATACATTCATAAACACTAGTGTAAAAACACAAATAGAATTTTCACTTAAGCGCAACAAAATCATTACAAAACATCAGATCCTTGTACAGTAGGATAAAGTCGATGAGATTTAACTGGTGTTTGTCCGTAAAATACTTCTTATTAAAACTCCAACTTCAGCTTCCGGCGTGATGGGATGGGCCTACAACGTGTGCAACTGCTACGGTACAGTCATGCGGGTTCAAGAGCGCGGTAACGTTGTGCCCATCTGCTGATCTACTGGTTGTATGCCCAGCAGATTCCCGGTGAAGGGAAGCACCACCTTACAGTTGAAATACCATTGGGCGAGGAATATTACGAAGAGAAATACGTCTGGATGGATGAAGGAGAAAGGAAATGGAAGAGTTTAGTTTAAGATGACCTACATGACCAGGTACGTTTTCGACGTTTTCTACTCACGTATCGTTACTCGCTCCCAGCTTTCCACCATGTACAGCTCCGTAATCATCAAATACCGAAACCACCAGTAGTTTATGAAGCGCAATACTCGATCCAGCAGCTGAATCATGATGTAGTCTTGCTGTGTGTGTTGCCGGTGGGTATGATGTGTGCTCTTACCGGATACCAATGCTACGCTTTATGATTTATGCGGCGAGAGATATCGATGCACCAATGCTGTTGATAAGTTGGATGTTTATCGAGAAGGAAAAATAAACACAACACACTGTTGGGCTGACAGCAGTTTGAACTGTTGTGAGGTTCTGCATGGTCGCAAACAAAGTTTCAGGTAGCATTTACAGCAGGGATTCCTGTTACCGGCAACTATTGTATCTTCGCAGGATTATTGATCTTTACATTCAGTTTTATAATAAAACTTTTCAAAACTTCTACCACTCGCACAAGCGAATAATAACCATTTCGTCGTATTCTGTGCATGCTTGCAGTTTTTATTGCAGTTTAACTGACAGTTGTTGGACGGGGGACATGTAAATTTGACAGCATTTCTGCCGCTGTCAGTATCGAACATGTATCAAGGTGTCGTTTGAATGCAATCAAAAGAGAATTTTGCACTGTTTAGAGTGGAGGGTAAAGTAAAGCGTCTGCAAGCGCGTTATTTCACGGACAGAAAACCGGCGTGTTAAAGTAGTACAAAGATGCATAAAAAGGGTTCACCATTTCCGTACGATCCTATGATAATACCGCGTGTAAAACAAGTAAGTTACTTTCGCCAAACCGCATCCCGTGTTTGGCTTTGTTTGCGGACGGGAGGTTATGTAGCGGTATGCGCAGAGAAGCCGACATAATTCTTCGTACGGTGTTGTGTTTCATCGTGCAACTGATGATTATTGATTTTTGTTACGATGCTTATAGTATCTGGAGGAAAATGTACACCAAACGTACGTAGATACGGGAGTGATGGCCCGGGAGCTACAGCAACGATACCGCGAATACCATCGTCGCAAAGCGAATCCATTCCGATTGCTGGTAGAAGAGGCGTACCGTACCGTACTGCACAGTTACGGGCTGGATAGTAATGCGTCCTCGGATGTAGAAGAGGAGGCCGCCTCAGATGTGGAGTTGATGGATGAGAGCGCGCAACGAAACCAAATGAGCAACACACTGACCAGTATGTATATGAACAATCGGAGCCGTACCGCACCCGCACAGGCAGTCCCACCGGATCAATCTGGCACCGGAGCAGATGGCGTTGCCATTGACATAAGCAGCGACGAGGAAGAGGGAGGGACAGCAGATGCTGCCGAAGCTGGTGCAGGAGGTGAATCAAACTACGTTCAAAGTATAGCACAATTTTCCACTTATTCCTGCAAGATAATTTCATGTTACATTTTTTTTTCTAATTCTTTGTTTACATCTACGCCCCGCTGTAGAATTTGTGGCGCGCAACAAACACGTGACAGTCACGAAGTTAACCCGTGTCAACAAAGCCCGGGAAGACGACTCTAGCAACGGTAGCGTTGAAAGTGGCGGTGTTAATGCATCCGAAAAATGTCCACCCGATTCCAAGCGCCGGCGGTTAGAATTGGCCACTTCACGTGGGCTGATCCAAAGCTACACTAACGGACAGGCGAACCGTCAGGCGGCGAAATCGAGTGAGACGAGCAAGCCCGCTAACAAAGCGGATCAAACCAATCAAAGCACACCAGCGACAGCCTCGTCCGCTCAGCGTATGAGAAAGTTCCGCAAAGAAATTGTTTCCCGTATGGTGGACATAACGTTTGAGGATGTCGGTGGAATGGATCAGGTTCTGAAGCAACTATGCGAGCTACTGCTGCACGTGAAGCATCCGGAAATATATCGGTATATTGGTTTACCGCCACCGCGAGGATTCCTTCTGCACGGTCCACCAGGTTCCGGGAAGACGCTTCTCGCTAGAGCAATTGCCGGGGTAAGTAATACACGTTGTTTATCCCTGCAATGTTATAATCCTCATTTTTATGCTTCTTTTAGCAATTAAACATTTGTTTGATTGAAATACCCGCCACAGAGCTTGTTGCGGGAGTGTCCGGTGAGTCGGAGGAAAGAATAAGGGACGTGTTTGAGCAGGCCGCCGCAATGGCACCGTGCGTACTTTTCATCGACGAAATCGATGCCATCTCGTCGAACCGGATCAACGCACAGAAGGATATGGAACGGCGAATTGTAGCACAGTTGCTCAGCAGTTTGGATGCGCTCGGCAAACAGGATGGGGGCGAAGGTGTAATCGTCATCGGCGCAACGAACCGGGCCGAAGCTCTCGACCCGGCACTGCGACGTGTTGGACGTTTCGATCAAGAGATTTCCCTTGGCATACCCGACCGGACGGCACGGACACAAATATTGCGTATCATTTGCCGGAAGCTAAAGATTGGCGGCACGATTGATTACGGTGAGCTGGCAAAGCTAACGCCCGGATACGTTGGAGCGGATTTGTTGGCGCTGGCTACACGTGCTGCTAATAATGCGATTAAGCGGTAAGAAGGAAATAATTTTCTTTTGAAGAAAATCTCGTTAAATAATGTTTTGTTTGCCTTGTAGACTTTTTACCCAACAGGAGTGGAAAATGTTGGAGAAAATTCCCGCATCAAGCACGGACGAGGATGTAGTGGCCATAGATGATGAACCCGAAGAGGTGGTGAATCTTGATGATGAAAAGGACGACTTAAAGGAAGCAGATATCAAACCATGCGAAGATCCCGACAAAGCGGACGTTCCTAAGGCAGCTGAAAGTACTGCCGAGGATCCGAAGAATGTACTTGAACAGGGTGTTGCTGCTGCTGATTCGACACAAGTGACCGAACCTGCAGCGGCGGCGCCTGTTGCGCAGGAGCAGTCAACTCAAGAGAAGGAATCTTCAAGCGGAGCGACGGATGGGGAAAAGATGGAAGTGGACGCCGATCAAATTCCTACCGCATCTACAGAAGCCACCGGAGAAAACGAAGGCGAAAGTGCGAAACCTGTTGAGCAGGATCATGAAATGGGCGAGAAAACAAGCGATAATCAAACTGGAACAGTTGAGGAAGCTGTGGTGCAACCTGCCGTGGTTGAATCCACAATGGAAGCGGACAGTGTTGTTACGCCAACAGACGCGCCGAAGCAAGAGCTCACACTCGAACAGATGCTGCAATTGCTGCTGAATCAAGAGAACGCTTTACCGTTGTCCGATCTGGAGGGACTATGTATCGAGCGGGATGATTTTATGGAGTCGCTGAAAACCGTACAACCGTCCGCGAAGCGCGAAGGTTTCATCACCGTACCGGATGTTACGTGGAACGATATCGGATCGTTGGGTGACATTCGCGAGGAGCTAAAGCTAGCCATACTGGCACCGGTCAAATTCCCGCACCGTCTAAAGCTGCTCGGACTGAACGCACCTTCCGGTGTGTTGCTCTGCGGTCCTCCGGGATGCGGTAAAACCCTACTTGCCAAAGCGGTCGCCAATGAGGCTGGCATCAATTTTATCTCAGTGAAGGGACCGGAACTTTTAAATATGGTAAGCGACCACTTGCCAACTATTTGTTGAATTGCTTAATATTCCTTACGTTTTATTTCTCTTTAAATTTTGTAGTACGTCGGTGAATCGGAACGTGCCGTGCGGCAGTGTTTCCAGCGGGCCCGCAATTCCGCACCGTGTGTGATCTTTTTCGACGAGTTCGATTCCCTCTGCCCGAAGCGATCGGACTCGGCCGAGAGTAGTGCGGGTTCGCGCGTCGTCAACCAGCTGCTCACGGAGATGGATGGCATTGAGGAGCGGAAGGGTGTGTTCCTGATGGCGGCCACTAACCGACCGGACATAGTCGATCCGGCCGTACTGCGCCCGGGCCGGTTGGATAAGATACTGTACGTGGGGCTGCCGGAACAGCACGATCGGGTGGATATACTGCGCGCACTGACAAAGAACCGCACACAGCCACGATTGGCGGAGGATGTTGAGTTTGAGAAGGTGGCTGAACTGACGGAAGGATTTACTGGAGCCGATTTGGCTGGCCTTGTACGGCAGGCATCGCTACAAACGCTAAAGGATTCGATAGTGGCCAGCGGCGATGAGGAGCGTATGGGTGACAGTGGACAGCAGCAAAATGACGAAGATTTGAACTTGGTGGTGCGTTTAGAACATTTCATTCAAGCGATACGAAACACAAAACCATCAGTCAACGCAGAGGTAAGATCTGGGCCCGGAACTTCCGGGTATTGCGGATGTTTGTTTGTCGTTTTATAACACTTCGTTTTATTTCTTTCAGGACAAAAAACATTACGAGAAATTACGTCTGAAATATGGAGTACATGTGATGGCTTAAAGTGAGCCATCTATCAACATTTTGCCCTCATCGATTTTCCGTACAGTAGGGTCAAGGAAGGCCAAATTTCTGTTCCATCGTTTGCGGTTAGTTTGAAAGAGAAAATTAGTCAGTTATATATATTTCTTTTTGTACCACATACAACATTGACAAAGGAACGTTACAAGATACCGGTAGGGCAGCCATATGGAGGAACTTTGCTTAGGAATTTATGATTTGGACATATTCATTTCTTGGGTGAGAAAAAAAGTAATCCTTTGTTGCTTGTGCATTTTGTATCGCGTTCCATTTTCCGCTAATGTAATTGCATTTTTTCAAACATACACAAAACCGATAGGTTATGCGCTCTTTGTGTCTTTTCGCGAATCATCTCTACGGCAATTTTAACTTGACTAACCGATTGTCGAACATTTTTGCGCCCTGTCCAGACACAGTATAAACGTATGAAATAAAGTGAAAAAACAAGTAATCGTACCTTAAGTCGAGAACGATCATTTGAATGTCCCGCCATCTCAGCGGAGATGCAACGTTCCGCTACCCCTCAGTACGGAGCGGAAGCTTCCAGCTAAACAGTTCACCATCGCTCCAATACCGATCCAGCTTTCCTCGCAAATTCGCTGTATGTTCGCTTCCGGTGGGTGGAATCCTTTCGATGCAACTTCCATCACGAGTGCCACCGGTACCTTCTCGATGTCGTGCGCATAATCGATGCTCGATCCACCAACCGGTCGATTCAGTACCGTCGAAGCGCTTCCACAGCGGTACCGCACACCGGTCGCCTTCTTCATTGCATCCGCGCCAGCCTCAGCGATCGTATGCTGCATCTGCCAGTTCCGTGGTAATGTTCTGCAAATAAACATCTAGATAAGATTGCACCAAACGAATACCTTCCCCACATCCACACGCCAAACAAACCTCGTGTAAGCGCGCGGATAAAGAATCGCTTTAGCGTACGAGTGTAGCGAAAGGTAGAACTTGCACGTGGGCCTTAGTTTGCGGAACAGATCACGCACGTTCTTGGTTTCGCGCTCGGAAAATGGGCGCTCGCCACGGTACAGCAACGAACAGAACCGAGTGCTGCCGATCGTCCACGCGACGTTAAAGTTTCGATTACAGTCCACACCGACACAGCTGCGTTGGTGGTTCCTTGCCCCGAGCGGCCGACGCGTTTTGCGCCACATTTTATTCTGCAAGTGTTACAAACATACCATGCTGCAAATGTGCGTGCAAATGTGCGCTCCATTCCGTACTCACGTGCTCACGGCTGTACTCGTAGCCGTCCGGGTTTAGCAGTGGCAGTATAATCCACTCGAAACTTCGGAAGCTTTTGGCGCTTATTTCGTCCTTTTCGAGCAGCTGCTGTACGATGAACAGTGCTACCGAGACGGTAATCCACTCCCGGGCATGTATTCCGGCATCGATCAGGATGCACCAGCGATTCGGCACCGGACGCTTCTTCTGTACGTCCGTGCAGATGCGCACGGTCAGTATTTCCCGGCCCTCGTACGATTCGGCACGGGAAAAGATTTCAACTTTGCTCGAATAACGTTGCACTAGCTGTTCTAGATATTGTTTAATGTCCTTATGGCTTTGGTAGGTTTGGAAAAGCTTGGTAGAATCCAGCGTCATCTTGCAGCAGGCTCGAGAGAGCTTGCTGGACGACCTAACCTAGAGAGCTCAGTAGGCGAGCTATGTTGTCTTGGATAGTATCTCGGTATAGTTTCGTTTATAGTGTAGGATTGAGGTGATCATTAGTGACAATAGAAAAACGAGTACGAGATCAACTAGAATGTATTATTCACACAACTAAAACTACTCCACAATTCTACATCCAAACGCAAGCGCTCCCTAACGTCCTTAACGCACTGAAAACAAATAACCACTAACCCACGCGAAAGGTCCTGCGAACTCTGGTCCGCTATTTCCAAATTTGACTTCAACGAACGTAACCATACACACTCACCCACATCCTCACCCAGAAACACGACGAAGCGTTGCCTGCGGATGTAGTAACAGCAGTCTCGGTGTGAGACTTACCAACAAAAGGAGAAAAAAAGTAGCACGCGCCTCAACTACCCAGTTTGGCTGCAGTGTTGCGAGCATTGTCAAAACAGATAAAGTAAGTAAATAGCACGAAACGAGGTGAACCCTTCCTTTCGAGGTTAGTTCCTATGGAACCCCTCACCGTGGTGAGTGGAGCGTTAGTTATCAATGAAAATGGAAATGAATCAAAGGGAGGGAGGAGAATACAGGAGGGTTTCGTTCGTCGGAAAGCACGACATTCCACCACTTCTGTTAGCGAGCGCCTACTTCGATCGATGTAATGGTCTTTCCTGCTTCAAAACCCTCTGTTTTACCCCGTTCGGTGGTTGTGGCTCGGTAGACTAGTTCCTGGTGCGGGGTTGATTGAGGTACTACGACTGCTACTATTACTACTGCAGCAAGGTGAAAGCATTGAGGTTCATTGACGATGAGGCCGTTTTTCGCAATACGGGGAAGTAATCAAAGACTCTTGCCCGGTTTATCGAATCGATTGAATCGATTAGCTCGGAGCAGTAAAGAGGGGCAAGCTGTAGGTAAAGTTTTTACTATAAATGCTCTACTTTGTGGAAAAGTTTTAGTGAACCAAGTCATTTAGATTAGCCGTCGCACACGGGAAGCCCATAAAACGGGGTGGGCGATTTGACATTGATTTAACAACCGTGTTTTTGGTGTTTCTTTGCCAATTGGAGCATATCGTTACAGTTCCAGATAACTTCCTAAATCATCATACCAAACAGGTCAGTCGTTTACTAACTAATCATTTTATTGTACCACAAAGCTTTGAAGCAGATAAATAATAAAGCTACAACTACTACATCGCTAACGGCTGTCTACAGCTGTTGCTTTCCGGTTCCCGGACACCGCCTTCAGTTGTAGTTTTTCGCCACCTCCAGCGCCATTGCCCGGATGCCTACGAACGTCTCCTTCACGATCTCCTCGATACGGCTCGGTGGTGGATTGAAGCCAGCACTACCACCGCCCGGCAACTCCATCGTGATCGCAATCGGTACGTCCGCGACTGCGAACGCGTAGTCATCACTGCCACCTGCAGCCGCATACAGCACATTGGTCGAACTGCCGACCGTATAGGTCGTACCGGTGGCATCATGAATAGCACGCGCCCCAACCTGTGCCACTGCGTCAATCTTTTCCCATCCTACCGGCAGCGCATCGGTCCATCCCCAAGGATACAGCAGATATTCACCGTACGTGTGGAGCGAAAGATAGAACTTGCAGCGACCCTTCAGCCGCAGCAACTCATCCCGAATGGCGCGCGTTTCCGGCTCGGAGAACGAATGCTCCCCGTGGTACGTTTCGGCACAGGGTGCAGCGGAAGCACCGACCTCCGCCCAATGGAAGTCGTAGTTGCGGTTACCATCAATGCCGTAACAGTTACGCCCCGCTGGTCGACGTGTTTTGCGCCAAAGACGCTCCCGTTCGTGACTGTACTCGTACCCATCCGGGTTGACAATTGGGACGATAACCCACGTCAAACCCTCCAGCAGATCCTTGTGCTGAGCGGCATTCTCCACCAGCTCACTGATCAGATACATGGCCTCTGCTGGGGCGGCCCATTCGCGTGCATGAATTCCAGCATCGACGAACACGACAGGTTGAGAGTTATTCCTCGCTGCACGACTACCGTAGCTGGACGGAGAACGGATCGTAACGGATGGAATTGGACGACCTTCGTGTGATTTCCCAATCTCAGACACAGTCATCAGGTCGGAGTACTTCCTTGCAAGGTTATTGATGTAGTCGACCATTTCATTGTATCTCAGATATTTGGTCAAGGGAAGTCTCTTCGATCGCAACGATTGTTTTGCACTGTACAGATGCTCATCTTGTACGCTGTGGAAGAGTTTTTGTTAGATATTACGATCGAGAGCTTGGGCGACGGAGTTCCAGCGCACCTACCTGTCAAAATCGGGAATAATTTCACGATGGCGTAACTGTTGCGTGTCGAGAAGTAGCTGGAATGCTTGCTGCTGGGTTGGGGGTACCAGAATTCGTGCATCCGAACCCACCAACCGATCGAGCTTCCAGAAGTCCAGATCATCGACGGTTTGTTGAAGATCTCGCAGGACATCCACCTGCTGCTGGCTGTTTTGCTCCACGGAGTAGAGCTTGTAGCTGTTGGAAGTTACAGACAAAGTTGTTGCTTATCACTCGATCTTGTTCCATTTCACTCCATGCCACTCCCTTATCAGGTGACGCTCATCAGACGAAAAGGTAAATGACACTTCGAACCACAACAAAGCGATGAAGCCTTGCAATCGATTCTTGTGATCGATTCCTCTTTCTGGGGTTTTTAAAATATTCAACACAACTCACCCACTGTACGAATGGCGTCGAGCTGTTGCATTCACTGCGCTCCATCCAACTAGGGCTAGAAAAACTGTCACCAACACTGGCACGAATGGCCGCACTCCTGCTCGAGACCTCATTTTCGTTTTTAATTCCACAAACCGACACACACACGCACCTACCGGGATTGATCGCCGAGCGCACACTGGTCGTACCGTCCGCACGGGACATTCGTTTTATAATGAAGGGCTAATCGATTGGGCCACTTTAAAATGGCCCACCGGTGGTCTTCCCGTTGGTGGAGTGTACTGTTTGTCGATGGTATTTGCGATAAGCAATTCGCAATTCGGTACCCGTCTGCCACTTAACGGTGGCCAATGCTGCTACTGCTGGTTGGGAGATTAGGCGGCGGCGGGTTCGAATCAGTCGAACCCGCTGCGTTGGGACTGTACGTGCACGCGTCAATCCGGCGGTCGTAGTGGGAAAAAGTTTATGTATTAAGGAACAAAAAACAAGTACGCCCAGAGAGGTGTTACGCCAGCTGGTATGTGGTCGTGCGTTTTTTCAACGTTGTTGTTTTTTGCTGGTACATTAATTGGGTGCCTTTTCATGTCTCTAGTACCTGTTGTAGTAGTCGGTATTAAGAGATAGACGAAGGGGCGGAGTGTCCGCTGGGCTACATTAGTTGGGGAAATTATATCTAATGCAATGTCTGGATGCAAAATACCTTCGAATAAGCTGCATAAGTACGCACCCTTAACCCAGTAAGGCGCGAGGAAACCTAAATATAGTGAACTGTGCATGTTGGTCTACCTACACACTTCACTTTTTTTTGCAACGATTCGTTCAAGTAGCACGGATTAGCCCTTTTTTATGGTTTGATTTTGTTTTTGTTTACAGCGATGATGATTAAGCATGTCCATTGTAAATAATCGATTTACGTACGTCCATGTTAAGAGGCATTCAACGCTTGATAGCGTTCAGATGGTGGGATATTTACTGGAAATCAAGTGAAGTGTCGAATGGACGATACCTGGACGAATGTTATCTCTATCTGTTTGTTTTAAGACATTCTGGTTTTAACTGAGTACACGGGAAGATGCATATGGAATCACGGCGCTCTTTTGAGGTATTGTGGTAGTGAAGTGACGCTATTTCATTGTGAAGAGACCTTCAGCACAGATCACGTTCCTGGTTAGGGGGAAAACTATTTATTTGATCTTGAGAAAGAAGCTACTGCAGTCTCTCTTATCACGATTGTAATATAAATGTGAGAGAAGGACCGCAAGATGGATTCCAAAATGGGTTTGACATCACTGGCTTAGACTAATTCTCATTATGTTTGTGGCAATA
>AXCM01004271.1:0-24364 GCA_000473375.1 Anopheles culicifacies | reverse complement strand
TGCGTGTTGTCTCAGCTCTATTGTTTCTGGACGTGTTAGCTGCAGAGTACAAAAATCCCTTTAGAAAGCAAATAAAACATTTTGAAGTTTTTGCGTATAATGTTCAATGGTAGTTCAAATTCATGTTTGCCAGATTGAATTCATCTAGAATGGGTCAAATATATGTTCGGAGAGCTGCATCACTCCTTCAAAACTTTGAACAGTGCAGCATTAGGCAATCAATTTGTGTTTTGTGTAAAGGTAAACTTTTGGTTTGTTCGGCCATGTTGTTGCCGCAGACATTGGAACATAGAGGCCGTTTGTTGGTATAAAGGTCAGAATTCCATGCTTGTATTTGGTCAATAGATCCTTAGGGCTTCATTCATACCGACGGACAAGAAATTGTGTCTGCCGATGACAGTGACAGTCGTATCAAAGGCGTTCGAGAAAGTAGACAAATAGTAATAGGCTCGGACAGGGATAAATAAAAAACCTGTATCTTATCTATTCGGACACCTCGCACAACGGGTCGGGTTGAGAAATCAGCATTTAATCTTTACTCCCTTGGGTTCGGGTCGTGTGACCATAAAACCCGGAAATGGAATTGCGAAACTCAGTCACGAGACGGTAAGATAGGACATGAAACCGAGCACGCCTTTTTGCCAGCAACGAATGCCAGCATCGGAAAAGAAACGCTACCGGAAAGAATGAGGTCGTTTTACCGTCTTTACATATCGGTCCACCTCCTGGATATCGGGCGGCGGTGTTGAGTAAGCAAAATGTGAACATAGTTTGCAGTGGAACGGAAGAGTTTCATAATTTAAGACCAAGCTTTATCGAGATCGGTTACACCACCATACGTGCTCACAGAAGTATCTGCGTGTATTCCATAGATGTGATAAGCATTCCTTCGCCAGGACCGGGGTGTAAAATAAGGAGCTAGATGTTGCGATGGTTGTGCCATCCTGATGTCGATTTCACTATCTGATGACTGGAACATCGGCCCCATGGAGGGCAGGACCGATATTCTTAAATGCATCGAAAATGTTTATCAGGAGCAGCTCACCATCGATAGGTTACTTTCTTTGAATCCTAAGCAACAAAAAAATAAAGTGGAAATGTAGTCGTTGCTGTGTAGACTGGGAATATGCTGCGGCGATCGAATCGCCAAATAACATCTACATGCTGTTCATTCTGCCAACGGATTGGGTGTTGGTTTTGATGGGAAATCAAACACGAATTAGATTTTAGATAAGAGCAACGTTTCATCACCTAGTCGAAGGGAGGTATCTAGCGTGAATGGAAAATAGAAGAAACATAAACGTTGTCCATTTCAGGGCGACTCCACCCGGACATCGTACAGGCATACGAAATGTGTGCCGTTTTGCTCATGTTTTACCCCAGAATGAAATGGACACTTTAAGAGATAATTGTTGGCTGATAGTAGTAGCATTTATTGAATGATTTCTTTTTGGACTGGTAAATCCAAACACTGCCAATATCTAACAATCGTAAAGATTAAGTATTGTTGATATTGGAGTTGTGTCACAGCGAAATGGTCATGTTGCGCTCAGATGATTTTTCTGTAGTTAAATTCAATTATACTTTCTACGGGCTAGTACGGAGTAGTATATCAGGTAGTAGATGGATTTGGTTTGAGATGCTTCTACTGGCTTTGAACACGACGGATTTGTGCACAGTGGGTAGTTTCGAACAAATTTCGGGAAACTAGTTTTCAGATTTTAGTGCATGAAATTATGTAATTATCTAACGGACAAGATAAGATTTATTTCATATTTTGAATTTTAGTATTTTTGATATTCCATGTATATATTCAGTTTTTTACTTGAAGCTTTTTTAATAATCATTTGAAATATGTATTTGTATTGGAAATGCGGCCCTCACAAGCAGTACAAGTAGAAATTAGTTATCTTTTCCGTGCACGATTTAACGGGCCGTGTCGTTCGGTGTCTCTTGTTTTAGTACCCGCCCAATAGCTCAGTTCATGGACAACATATATACCTCATGGAGCTCGTCATTATTCCAGCTCCTTCATTGTTCTTCCCTAGAGATGGGAACAAAAGTACTGCTGAAAAATATCCTTTAGAATGAAGCTTTTTTTGTCGGTTTTGGTTAAGGTCCATGTTTCTCAGATGTGTGTAAGTACTTGAATTATATAGATTCTTTTTAACTTGAGCATCTATTCTCTATAGCTGTATTTAACTTGAGCATTCTCTATTTAACGGCTTGCCTTTGCATTTTGTGGTTATCTTAATAATCATAGTTAATGAATTTACCGGATGAAGTTCTTTGAAAGCCCTAAGCGCAACAAAAGTTTGAAGGAACAAAAATGGACCTTAACAAGAGAAGTGATAAAAATATATTTCATAAGTCAGTTGTAGCAGAAAGCAGTTGAGCGTCTTTGCGTCAAGACGGAGAATAAAGCCGACTAGAAAGTCTCGTTTGGTTTAATACTATAAATACTTTTAATGAATAATACATCTTAATTATTTCTAGTGGCAGATCACAAGAAGCTTTACCAATGCCTTACAACGATTTCAATTAGTTTTTAAAAGAGTATTCCACAAATGTTTTCAAACTGTCGTTTATTTACTGAATAAACTTGCAATCCTTTAAAAAAAACAGCAATTTGTTGCAACAGTAATCATTGAGCAGCAGAGTTTTGCCATTATACATACTTAAGATATCGTTCGAGACAGTAAAAGGGAGTTAAGAGCAATCCATTCCAATCGCCATCATCAACTGCACGGCTCATCGAAGCAACAAGCCCGATGCAGTCGATGGCGTAGTTTACACCGTTTTGTTCGTGAGCACAGTTTAACCGATGGGAACCAACCCCTTTTTGTCGGTCACGTCATTTGGCTTTAGCCGTTAGAATCAAATAAGATTTGCACAGTAGGGCGAAAAAGTGGGAAAATGGAGGTATAGAGAAAAAACCGGTACTAACCGTGTGAGAAAGGGGTTCAGTAACGATCGTAGTGCAACTTTCCGGCTTGCTGGCCGGAAGAATGCATCTCAAGGGCCTTGTGCATGTTTCGTCAAGGCACGCTAGAACTGGGGCCATCCGGAAGGAACTAAGCATCGGTTCTTATCCAAGGTTCTCATCGGTTGCAGTACAAGTAAATGAAGTCAAAATTTCACCTCGGTGGTGGGTTCGTGATGCACGAACGGTGCAACAGCACACTATCACATACAACCCGGGAGCTTTCAACTTCCGGAACGTATTAACATCGTTTGCGGCAAACGTACAAAAACTCATCCACAGGCGCTTTTTTTTTGTACGGGAGCAAAGTAACTGACCTTTCACCTTGGTGCTGGGTGCACGTACTTAAGTGGAAAGCATATGTAAATCTGTATCGTTAGTCACACATTTCCGTTTCGAGCACGTTAGTGTAGATGAAGTCGTTTATTTTTTGTTGTAGTAGAATTTTAACGAATGTTCCTTGTGAAGTGTACTCAAATTTTCGAATGATTAATTGAATTTATGCAAGCAGTTCATGAAGTGTATGTTCCAGGCAGCATGAGGTATGCAATGCAATAAACCTGCAGCCAGGTTGCAAATGGAGCCATAACAAAACGCCCATATTTATGCTCGTACGGACGATTAAGATTTCATAAATCATATAAATTCGCACACCCTGGGGCGACCTTGAACTGCATCACGAATCGGGTTAGTTGTAGTCATGAAAAAGCTAGTTTGTTCGCACGTTATACGTTTGGGCTTTTCGTGAAACTTTTCGTCGTAGCGTGAGGGAAAATGTAATTACGGACGCTGCCAGGGAACGAACTCTTGTTTGCTTGATGATGCAGGAAATGGCTGGCCAACGACCGATGAAACATATCTGCACGTTATGAAGAATGAATGCGTTTTTAAGTACTTTTGGCACGTAATCGTGTAGATTGTATGCAGTTCTTACTTTCTATATTTTCGAATGATTTTGTTTTGCCTATTTGAGCACGGATGCCAACTACCCAATACGGAACTTGATTTGAAATCGACCGAAGGAAATGTGTTCAAAGCAAAGCCAATGGTCTGTAAAATGATGCTATCGGTTTTAGCTCATGATCCGTCCGAAAAACTGGACACAAGCAATTTCGCAAGCAAGCAAGCAAACTTCGTACATTCACCCATTACAGCCCGTAAATAGCCTTGATAGATGCAACTTTACAAGCTTCCATTAACGATTACTAGGTGCATCTTGCGAATCGACCATGTACGTTACTTCACATCGTTACTTAGGTATAGAAATCAGCTTCCGTCTTGGTTCCGGTTCCCGTTCGATTACTATTCTCGAAAGGTCGCCCGCGCGTATTCTTGTGGCGGAAGTAGATAGAACGACTACTGCTTATCGCGTCTACTGATCGTGCTATCGGCGATGTTAAGATGTTCCACTGTTCCGCTTCCCTTCCGATCGAATCGTTCGGAAAAGTTACGGGCAATTTATGCTCACAATCGCACCGGTATGCCATTATCATTTAATTAGATTTTTCAGCTCTGTCGAGGTGAAGTTTGGCATTTCCTTGTTTCCTTCAATCGACGAGGAAAAAAGTAAACGAATGTTCATCTTCAATGGCACGTGCACATAGACACCAGGGTATCTTTTAGCTTTCTGTGGGTCTTTCTGTACTGTGTCTAAGATGAGATGCTTTATCAGCGGCATCGGAATGATCCTAACGCTGATCATTATGATCATAATGATGCTCCTTGATGTCCTTTTAGTGAGCTTCACGGTTAATCGCGACTAAGCGTAAAATAAGCTAATTATGCAAACATTTCTGTCTTGTTGAACTAATGAAATTTATTAATTAATTTGCCTGTTTGCTGGTCCTGGATGAGTGCGTTTTGGGAATATTATGAATGGACTTATGAGCGGTGGAAAAAATACTCCTGATAAGACATGGAAGTCCTCTTGTCTTGTTTTGGTGGGTCAGAAGACCAGAAGGTCAAATTAGCCTACAAAGAGTCGGCTAGAGAAGTGGAAATTAAGACACTTGTTGATTTGATAAAATGTTCAGCGTAAAAATGTGCGGATTTTTTTATGAAATAATTGCTTTGTAATTCAGGTGATAGTTTAGTAATTTACACATTAATGTTGTATTCGTGAACAAGATGATAATTTTTATTTCTTGGACATTTATATGATTTCACAATAATTAAAGTTGTTTTTACTCAAAATGACATCCAGGCAGAATATTTTAAACGCATTGGTTAATAAACAAAACTGAGTGCATATGCTAGTTTTAAACTGTATGTATCACAATCCTTACCGTAACTATATGAACACCTATGTTTTAGAATAAAAGAAAAACTGGAAGAGCTAGCTGAAATTGATGTTGTTACTAGAAGTTGTAAAGAACAATAAAATAAATTTTGAAGAAAAACAATTCAAACACATTTTGATATTTTTTTGACGCATGCCAAATTCCTGCTTTTTCTTTTTGAAAGAACGGCTAGGTGGTCGAGGAGAATGTGGCGCTGGCCTTCGAATGGGCCAAACGGAGGTTCGAATCCCATTCGGGGCGTTCCCCGCCCTACGCAGGACTGACTATACTGTTGAGGGTATATGCAAGTCACGGAAGCCAGAAATGGCAGGCTAAGGCCTCTCGAGGTTCCAGAGCCATAGAAAAAAAAGTTGTAGTTGTAGAAAAAAGTAGAGCGCTACAATACTTAGAAAAGAAAAAAAAGTACAGTACTCTAAACGAAATTAAGATGCTTATCAATTCAAGGCCGCTTACACCATTCGCTTTGAACATTAAAACAGAACTTTCACTAACCCCAAACCTGTTACACTATAGAAGCTACGACGGCTTGAAACCCTCAATCCACTTCGATGACCAAATGTAGACACCTAAGAAAACGTAGGAGCCCTGATCGTGATATGCATTAGGTGACGGACAGGATCTTCGAGTGTTCATCGATTCAAGGCTCTCTTTAGAGGATCATCTTTTCCCGTCGTTGCGAGATACGGCCAACTATTGAGATTGGTTGTTAAAATGACACGAGAGTTTGAGGACCCCGTATGTGGCGCATTAAGGATCTTCGAGTGTTCATCGATTCAAGGCTCTCTTTAGAGGATCATCTTTTCCCGTCGTTGCGAGATACGGCCAACTATTGAGATTGGTTGTTAAAATGACACGAGAGTTTGAGGACCCCGTATGTACAAAGAAACAGTATCAACTCGGTCATTGATAGAGTACGATAACATAGTGTAGCCTTGGGGCCTTGGGGCGGCTAGTCTATATGACGTAGGGTAACGCGCTCTGTTCTTGGAATCATCCCGTGGAGTACAGAACTATATGTTTGTTGTTCGAGCTGCCGCTTCCCGACGATTGTGCACAACATGCAAGATTTAGCATTGATCATTGAATCCATTGTTTGTCGTATGCTCCTAGCGTTGGTGTGTTTATACGTCCCTGACAGTATGTATATTAGCTATATTTCGATTAGCTGTTACGAAATCCAGGACATATTTGTGTGTCATCTGTTCAACACAGTCAGTAATGCGTAGGAACTTAGCATCTCAGCAGTGGATTTAACCAAACGGACCGGCGCTCTACGTACCTCTAATCCTGGCCTTCTCCTGTCTGTAAATCATGTATCAACAAATGGGACGATGCTTCCCAATATCGAGTGGGTTATACAGTACTTCGGTAAATGTTATAACAAACGAATACATGAATTTAGGATAATACCTCGCCGTGAATCTGTAGGGCTTCAAATTGATACTATCAATCAAACTTTAAATGGAAAAGTAGCTAGAAAGAACAGCTCAGAAGGATTTTTGGCCCCGTAGGAAGGACAATGGCGAAGCTGCTACAACGACGAGCTCTATGAACTGTACGATAACCTCACCATCGTACAGCGAATTAGACTAGTCAGGCTCCGGTGGGCTGGCCACGTCATGAGGATGACACCGGACGACCCAGCCCATAAAGTCCTTTTAGGCTGTCCACACAAACAGAGGAAGCATGGTAGGCCCTAACTGAGATGGAGTGAAGGCGTCGATGCGTCCGCCAGAACGGCCAACATAACGGATTGGCTGAGGACGGCGCTGGACCGTGAGCGGTATCGAGAAATGTTGCAGCAGATCAAGGCTGCAAAGCGGTTGTATCACCTGATAAGTAAGTAAGAAAGAAAGATCATTGCAGTTGTGGACGTCGTCGAAAATGATAAGAAAGGATAATAAAGATATAAGGACTGCCAAGGAGTTGAATGAATTCATTTTTAATTTCATTTACTAGAAATGTTTGCCTCACGAACTTTACAATACATACTTAATCTAAATCTTAACCTACGAACTATAACATGATGCGATAATTCACTGGTGGGGAGAATGTTCCGTTAGGTTCACCAACCTCTAGTTTAGTGAAGTTTAATGGCAGAGCACAGGGATGTTTAAAAACTCTATAAAATTTTCAAAAATTCAGTAGTTGATCAGCTAACTAATGCAACAAGTGTATAAAGTTAATTTTGTAAGATGTTAATTATATGATCGCTCAAAATTTGTCTCGGACCGTTGAATAAACTGATTATACTGTTGTTTGATCAGAGATTTAGATAAGTCCACCACAAAAGCTATCCTCTACGGTGATGATCCTTAATCACGGTCCGCCATTGTCCAATGCTGAAAATTTTGCGCAAGGTTTAACTTGTATCACTGTTTTGTATCTCAAACAGGAAGTTTGATTGATCAGGAACATAAAGTAGCTTTTAAATCATATTATTCACTCACGACATTTCTCACTACATCAAATCAAAGTTGTTTTAAAGCTGCATGGTTGTTTGTGCTTTCTGGCTGGATAGTAAAAATTCTGTTGACAACCCGAAACATGACATGGAATCAATTTAATCTTATAAAAATGATACACGATAGAAAATCACTTCAATCAATTGAAACGCCTACCACTAATTGGCACGTTTATCATGCAGTTATACTGGAATTTGTGTGTGAATTTGATGCAGATCAACAGTCAAACTTCCACCGTCGTTGATGCAATTGTTGGCCCGATCGTTGACACACACTCTCATTAAGGACGAGCAGTTTAAAAGCCACTCTGGCGTACGTTCCTTGGCGTTTTGTTTTTCGATCGGCGCACTTCGCATTTCGTATGCAACCGGCATCGGCCGTTGCAAATAATGGATCCGTAATTCATAATGAATCTCATTAACATACAGAGCGCATACGTTTCACCGGATGTGGGAGGGTAATGGTTTTTGCTTTGGAAGGAGAGTACGGGGAACCGCGGGGGCAGCACGTATTCGCGAGTCATTAGCCGCGGTGGTCATGGTGGCACCAAAACGACGTTAGTTAGTTCACGGGAAAGCCTTCTCGCGTTCATCCCACCAAGATAGCACACAGGGGACCTGCAGCTTCAGCACTCCTGCAGGACGAATTCCCGTTTCGTTGAATAATTTAGCCGTCTTTCTGTCGCATAGCAAATGAGCCCCGGTTTGCGTTTGCTTTCACATCGGTGGTGGTAGTGATGCTTAGTGGTGATGTCGTTAGAACGTTAGAAAGTACACCATCAAGCGCAGAGGACATATCTGCACTCGTGGAATTGGCTTCATATTGTGACACACTGTAAGCCACCTTTTTTTCGCGGCGCAAAATCCTGTAAATAGCATTTTATTTGTGTCCCCATGGGAACTTGGGCAATTTCTTTGCACAAGGCAGTATTCTGCCATGATCCTGTGTTCGGATTACCTTGCTTGGGGGACAGAAGCTCCTGGACATGTAGAATGTATGCAGCGTACAAGGTCAAATAAACGTAGTTATGCGGAGATTCGCTACCGGTCGCGGTGTGTATGTGTGTGTAAATATTTGCTAAACTAATTTTAATTCTGATGACTTTAGGAATGGCACAAAGAATGTGTGTGTGTGTGTATGTTTGATGACGAGTGAGAAAGTAAGCAAGGGCAAGGCGGAAAGGCAGTTAAAAAGCGATTAAGTTTTGCGATTGTAAGATTTCGTAGCCAGATCCGGCAATGAGGAGATGTGCGCAGGAGCTTGAGCTTGGCAAAAGGGCAATCATTTCGGCAAGAAGCAAACCGCGTATCCCTGGAGACACGGCCATGTTGAATTTGGCGACCGGAATGCATGAAAGTGGAAAACTAATTTCATTCTCGTTAAGTTTTCGCTTTTCGTAGGACTCATCTCCGTTCAATAGCAGCACTTTTGCATCCCTCGCAGCTAGAAACACTGGGTCGAGATTAAGCCACGAGCGAACCAAGAAGAGACAAAAAAAAAAATAAAGACATCAAAACCAAAGCCACCGAACCATTGCTCAGAAGTTGCCCGGCCAACGGGATATATTTGGTTGGAAAAATAATCACATTTGAACGCAAGGAATGGCGTGAGAATACATGTTTTTTTCTTTATTTTGGCAAACATTCGTTCCACCGCTGTTAGACCTTGGGATAACATACTCGTGAAATATCCGCGGAAATGGATGAGTTTCACAAGTTCGCAGAGTGTGATGAATGTGAAATATTGGACATGACTAGGAAGCATCTGCATGATATAGTAGCGGAGAGGGACGATTCATGAATGAATCAAATGGAGAGTCGTTGAGGAAAGCAAAATGAGATTAACTTAAAAAAAGGTCTTCCAATAATATTAGTTCAAGTCGGATTTACAGTCCTGCTAGTGATACGACTGTAGGTACCGAGTGAGATATAAAGGACAGCATTGCGGCAAGAATATCGTACATCAACCTTTTTTCCATTGTTTACTTTGAACATTTTCATAGCTTTGTCGTTTGTTAAGGGGCAACCTCTTGGATCAAATTGATGGGATTCAGAGTAAGATTGATATTGAAGATCTTGGATGGTTGGAAAATAAAGTAGAATGAACAGTTATTTTAAAAAACAAGTTATTCAAATCTATTTGAAACACGCATTACAGTAATGTTGATCAGCAATGAGTGATACGAACGAGATTTACTATTCTTAACCATAAGTCAAAACTTGAATCAGAAATAAATTTAATTAAACTCAACCTTTCCTAATCCAACACTGACACTGCTTAAGGCAAATGTTAAAATAGTAGAAAGGCAGTCCGCAAAGCATCATCACAAGAAAGAAATATTAATGAGAATGGTTTATTGCTTTCTTTAAACATATGACTGATTATTTACGGCTCTTGGGGTTATCTGATTGAATAAGTTTTTTATGACAATTTGGAACACTTGCTAACTGGTTGAAACATGGATATAGTGTACACTGGCAAAAGGATTGTAAGATACAGCTTTACATGTGCCTTGCCCGACCAAAAAAATTTCCGTGCTTCTGATTCGCGTCCACAATTAGATTCAAGGCTGGAAAAGATCATTCTGAAAACCTATCCGCTCCGGCACCTTTTTGTGGGTGGTAAGTTTCTGAAGTGGAAAACTTTTGCCAAACATTCATCGGTGCTTTTCATGTTTTGCACCGGTCCCAGCTATACTGGGCATCAAGCGTGATCCATTTGTTATTCGATTCAGTATCATAAGTCGTAGACCGAACGTTCTGCTCTTTCCTATTCTCCTGCACAATCCACCCAACGATTGCTTGCATGGTCTTTCCTGCGATAGAGCAATAAATAAGGGTGGCTTTGATGAGCAAAGTTTCGCAAATGAAAAACCTTCAAATGAACGACGAGAAACCACCACAACAGTTGGCAGCATGATCGAAAAGTATCGACGGCAGTGGTCGTCTATCATCCTTGCGGGGAATATAAGCAGCAGTACTTTCTTGGGAAGTGCGAGGTAATCACCTACGCAAATAGCATCCCACGGGAGGAGGTGTTTTTTCTTTTTGCTACTGGCAGGTGCTTTTCTCCATCGACACGTTACCATACCTATGTGACTGTCATAACGAATGCGGTGCCGAAGTAACGTGAACGGTGTGGATTGGGTAATTTCACCAGATATTTTTCTTAGAGCTTTGATTGCGAGTGATGAAATGAGTACGATAAACAAACTCTCCACCTCCCAGCCATTACTGAAGTACATTCTTTGATGAGACTTCTTTTGTTTGACCAGTTTCATCTTAAAGAAAGGTAGTAACAGTTCACCATGGCGTGAGACTGTTCGAAGAAAGCGATTTCTTCTAATGGACGTTGAGATTTGGTGAACAGAATAATAAAAGCTCAATATTGTACCTTTATTAGGGTCAGGTTCGGAAATAAAATCCGTTCATTATAGCTCTGGTGTAGATGTATTTATATAAAGCTCTTATCCAACATTGTTGTTGAAGGATTCGATTAAAGCACATCTTACTAGAGAATTAAGTCACACAAAGATGAAAGATGTGAGAAATGTAGTGCTTGTGGTGCCGTTAGTATAATTTGTTATTATTTGAATAATGATTTTTTAATAAAGATATTTCATTTGATATTACACATCTTATGTGTTATTTGATATTTCTGGGACCATGATGTGATAACCATGGCGGGCTTTACACTGTACGATTGGTGTAACATGTAATATGTTTCATGTGACAGGTGACAGTATGTGACAGGTTCTATCTAACCTGCACTACTTACGCGAACTGAACTCACAACACGGGCCCATCACTTGGTGGGTGATTGCAGAGTGACGTGAACACATTTAGTCAAGGAATAAAGTATACACAGAATTGCAGCCTTCTACGCCAAGTCCAGATTAAGTCTGTCTCTTCTTCGGCTCAGTTATTTATTATACATCATTCTTAGCGTATAGCCTGTTCAACCCCCTTGCCGTTGATGGACGGAGTGTAGTGGGTTGACCAGCTTTCTTCCGATTCGACGAGAACTTACATTTGTGCGGTGTTTTTGCAAACAAATTGGGCTAGAGCTATAAATCAGTTTTGTTGATATAAACATGGTTTCTGTGTTATTCAAATGTTGTGTGCGCAGCGTGGTTTACTTGCGTTCCTTATGACACTTGACGCTACTTAAAGTTTTGCGCTTGCGTAGCAGTTCGTACTTTTGTACCGGTTTCGTTTCTATCGTATGCGCTTTTTGGGTTCCTTTCCTTTCCTTTAAGATTTTTATACTCGTACTGTCCATTTCCTGGTCGAGCCTATATCTTAGTTATAATGTTACTTGTATCTGTATATCATATTTTAAATGCCACACTGGGAATCGAATCCCACCTGAATTGTTCCTGTACAGTGAATATTGAATGTTCAATTTTTTTTGAGAGTCTTTTTCTTCTTCTTCTATGGCTCTACAACTTCGAGAGGTCTTGGCCTGCCATTTCTGGCTTCCGTGACTTGAATGTACCCGTAACAGCCATTATTTGGCCAAGATGACATGGCTTTTTGAAGCGTGTTACATTAACAAATGAGAAACTCAGTAAGGTTTTTTACGGTGGAGTGCTTAGGAACAAACCCATGTTGAGCAACGCTAATGTAATTGTAATGTAATAGAAAATTTAATTATTAATAATTTTAATATTATAATAATAAAAATTACATAATCAGATAAGTATACCTGGCATTAGGTGCCCTTCTAAACTTAGTAGATAACATGTTTCCCGAACAATGTGCATTTAGTCCTAGATATAGTTTGACTTAATTGCATTTAAAATATGGCTTGGCCATTCTAAAAACACGATACAAATTATCATTATGGCTTAAAGATATAGTACAAATTAGTGATGTTTCACCATATAAAGCAGAAATGTATAACGGTCGTTTTTCATAACTGCATCTTTTTTTGCATGCATAGTTTTTGATAACTTGTATGTAAACAATATTTGCAGATGATCTTAGTTGCATCGGTCTGATCTGAAAAACTTTGGTCTAAATTTAGTATTTAAAAAAATATTATTAAATTTCCATTATCTTTATACCATGAAAACCATGAGAATCTTTGATCTGACATTAAAACATAATAACTGGTGAGCTTTCTAGTTTTACCTCCTCGATTTAATTCAATAATTTCCCGAGTGATTAGTTTACATGTCCAGTACGGTGTATGTTCGATGTAGCTGTTAGTCTGGATTGCATATCAAATCATACGCTCTCAGGCATCCAGTACAACAATATAGTTGTAGTGCGCCCCGTAACATCTCGGTTAAGATTCGAGAACGCGTGACATGTGTTGTGGGAAAACATTGCACGTTTAATGCTTACACCAATCGTTTGTCTTTGCCTGGGTTTGATGCTAGATGGCAAGCAGTTTGACTGTTCCCGTGTTGCAATCGGCCTCGCCAGCAGTGAACATTTCGAGCTAGTCAGGCAAGGCATGTTAACTGTCCAAGTGTTTGGTAGGGAAAAGCGATTTTCCCGCCCGCTGCTTCGCACAGTATCCGTGGGTCGTTGACGCCAATCTGGTGAGCCGCTGTCCGCTGTCGTGTCGTGTGTCGTGCACGTCATGTACCCATCTACGTACGTTGGTGGATCCACTGTTGGAATTAATTAAATGCACATTCTCCCTGCACGCCTGATGGCGCCCGTTGCGACACGCTCCGGCAAAGGTGTACCCGTGCGCGGCTGTGGAAGGGATCGTAAATTCAATGCGTTTTTGGTCACTGTTGCTTGCACAGTTTGCAGCTTTGTACCAACACTAATGACTGTGTAAACGGTGCCTACGCACGTTTTGTCTTGTGCTGCCGAATGGGTGCTTCAGTTTTCTAGGTCCTTGGACAAGGAGTTGGCAAGCACGGTCGACTGTGGTTTCACTCGAATGCGTTGTTCCCCTGGTGGTGCACCAGTTCCCAGTACAACACCTTTGGCGATAGGCGATGTTAGGAAAAGCTCGTTCATGATGGTATGGAAAATAGTTACTCCATTCATTCGGGAAGTGCTTTGGTTTGCCTGGGTCCTAGCTCATTGGTCGGTAATTTATGCACCTAGAATGAATAGCAACCGATTAATGGGTACTATCTCGCCCCCAAAACAGTGTGGTTGCGTATATAGTTGAATCCACTGCGCGTTCCATACGAGGATACGGATCGTTGCTAGTTGGTTTGTAGGTTAGAGCAAGCAGTTTAGCAGGATTGCAGCAAGCAGTTAAAGAGATGAGTGGTGGACTGTGAGAAAATAGGCATTTATCATCGGATTTATAGTGCAGAACGCATATATTATTTATAATCAACAGGCTATTATGTAGAGCAGTAGCATTCTACCGAGCAAGATTTGTCTAGCTGTATGTGAACATTTTAATAATTATGCACATTTAATGAGATTATAATTTAGCTATGCAAAAAGTGTTGCTGTCAATAAATCATCCTTTGAACCTTAATTCAGCATGGTGCAAAAGGTTTTAATTGTTTGATTACTACAATAAGCGAACAGTCGAAACGCTGATATTATTTATTTCAGTAGAAGTCACTGTACATTATGCAGAAAAAGCTTGACCCGTGCAATATTGTTGGAATGCTGTGATAAAACATAACGGCCATAAATCATGTAGCTTCACGATCATCTTACCGTTTATTAGTCACGTGCTATTTTGGTCATTTCATAAATAAACTAGCAATTAGCAATGAGGCGCAGAGTGTCCGGAACATAAATTGTTTGCATGGTAGCGTACTCCTTTCTACCTGATGTGGAACCGTGATATGTTTGTGAATGTATGAGCGCTTAACGATTTTGTTCCATCTGCATCATTTCTATCTTCGGGATGGTTTAAAAAATCAATGATATACATGAGACCGATTACTCCACCCGATGTCATTGATAATTATGCAATAAATAATTACAATTAAATCAGTGCATGCATCACGCGGCAATTAAGAAGCCCACAAGCACTAGCGCATCCGGCGCTAACGATGCATTTGCCGATGGGTTTCATCTACGTACACAAACACGAGCGCACAAACGAAAAACTGCATACACTAATGAAGTAAAAGACGAGACCGGGAAAGCATGAAACCACTTTGTCACAGTTGATCACATTAATAAACTGAGGCTGTATTTTCTCGATTGACAAGTGTAAAAAAGGTTTCGTCTATGCTTTCACTACAATTCCACACTGTAGATTGTAACATAGCT
The DNA here is from genome assembly GCA_000473375.1 of Anopheles culicifacies. NCBI lineage: Eukaryota > Metazoa > Arthropoda > Insecta > Diptera > Culicidae > Anopheles > Anopheles culicifacies. The sequence goes on along the minus strand of AXCM01004271.1, from coordinate 9,402 downwards.
ATAAGCTTACTAGTTTTTTGAGAATTAATAGAAAATTTGAAGAATTGTAAACACCTTATTCCAAAGCTTAATTAATTGTCATCATTGCCTAATGAACATTGGCATGCGTAATATGGAGGTGTTGAAGTAAAATTTGAAATCTTTTGAAGTGTATAATATTAGAGTGAACATTTATTTTTCTCTTATTTTTCTTATTTTGATGCTTTTAAAATAATGCGTCAAAATATTAAACTGTTTTTGACTGTTTCCAAATGTGAAAATAAATTAAGTGGTAGATTTTATCTAAAACATTGCGCAACATAATTTTCACCTATATGTATCCTTAACGTTTCCAGTAACTCTCTAAAAACTAGTGGTCTAATTTAATTGAACTGCATAGAAGACTGACTGATGTGAAATACTTCAAGAGATAAGACTTGTTGCATCATAGTTCTATACTGTTGTACCCTTTTATATATTTTTTTCTACAAAATAAATATGTTCAGGTTTTCTGATTAGTATTTGAAAAACTCATAGCTATCATTTTTATGCAACTGGCATCGATGATTTCACTAAAAGCTTTTATGCACATGTGTATTTTTCTCGTGTACCTATTGCATGCTTGTGTTGGTAGTGATTATGCTTCGTGCTGAATACCTTGAGCTCAATTATGCTGCAGAGAACTGTTCAAATGTTGCACAGTCCTCTGTGTTAGTTTGAGACCGCTACGCAGATTCCAGCGTGCCAACAAATCCACCCACCAAATAACCCATCCGTACGCAAGGTTTGTTTTTCCGCGTGTTTCAGTCGTTTATGCCACGGCACAAGCACTTGACAGTCGGGTTAGTAGCCGGGGCTAATAAAGCTTAATTTTAATTTGCGATGAATCGAGTAGTGACCGCAAGGCTAAGCTGCTACCCATACTACTGGATGCCGATGCCGCAGCGATAGTCAGCTATGGCTAGATAGTCAGTCAAGAGTAAGTGCTTGAAAGATAGTACGTAGTGCTGGCTTGTGTTGGGCACTACCGTTGGGCCGTACCTTTGCTACTGCTGTGGGATGTAGCTGCAACGTAAGCAGAGTGGATCAAGCCAAGGCCGTTATCGTGTACGATAAAAAGTGTAAGGGGGAAATTGTTAGAGAAGAGGAAAATAAAGCAACTACCACGCGATGTAGCGATCGGAGCGGATGGGCTTGTACGCGGTGTTGATGTTTCGCTCTTACCAACTCCACGCCATGCATCCAACGGCACAATGGAAGTGCATCCGATAACGGAAAGAGTGAAAGCTAAAACGAATATGCGATGAAAAACTGCACGGGAAGGAATGGGATGGAAAATTGCCCAGTTTTCCCACCCAAACACTGGTGTTGGCTGACACTAATTAAAAATATTACATCCATATAAAACGGAATTGTTCGTTAAATTCACTTTCAGTTGAATGTTTACTCTCGTGCAGCTTGTCGGTTAGCCCGGTGCCTCGTTTTGCGGAGCTTAGCGTGTTGGCTTTATTTGTTTGTGTATCAAATTAAGTTTATATTTGTAGGATTTGAAACGTTGAGCGAGTGTGCAGATTGGTTTGGGATTTTGTATTTCAATTAAAGTGTTTAAACGCGTTTGTTTGTGTTGTGCAAAAAATCATTTCGCTTAACAATTGAGTTGGTGAAGTTCGTGTAAAATGAAGTTTATGGTACGTGATAAGATTTATTTGCTCGTTCATAGTCATGGCAAATTCAGTTTACTAAAGTGCTTCAAAATGAGAATGAAAATTTCAACAAACATCTATCTATACATAACTCAAGTATCTCAGTGTATTATAATATTAGGCCAATAAACTGCTTTTAATGGTGAACATGTGTGAAGGGCGTAAATAATACGATTGTTGGTCATTAAAAAGGAATATTTGCAAAAGAGAATATTTTAATGAATTTAAGCTTCTCCGCTTTCCATCATGCTGGTGAATGCGACAAGTATCTTAAAGGAAGGATACGATAAAAATGTACGGAAAATGCAAGCTGCCGGTTCTGTTCGTGCATACGAGGTGTCAGATTGTCGAGGGTTCAAGTTGCATATGGTGCTGCATGGGTGATAAAATAAGGAACACTTGTTACCGATTTCCGTTAAATCCGTCATATTTTCAAAAAGCTTAGCAGCCACCGACGGACATCCCGAGACGCGACGCCTTACGGTACTGCACACGACTCGGCACAATCTCTAGCATGATGCAATGTTGATGCTTCCGCCGGTTCGCAAGCACCGGTACATTCCGGCAAGCTACTAAGCGCGAGGATGAGCGTACCGTTTCTGGATGGCTAGAGCTGTCGACTCGTACGGATTAGCCAAGAATATCACTCCTGTGTGGCACACTCGTGCCCGGTGGACATGTATGCTCAAATGGGGTGCATCACCGGTCCGTGTTCTGGTGTTTCAGTGTCCTTTAAGCATCACCGGGGAGCAATTGTGTTTTCCCTTCCCTCCTTTGTGCACACAACTGAGCGGTTGTTTGTGAGTATGTCTCCTAAGCGAGTGAATGTGTGAAACGAAAGCAGAAGCGAATGAGCTTCACCGTGTGCAGAAAGGATTAAGATTTATCAAACGAAGAAATAATGGTCCTAACTATAAAATATGGTTTCCGAATGCGATTTACTATCAACGCTTGGTACGCGATCCGATTTCCTTATGTTTTCCCTATGTTGCTCCTCCACATTGCATTGCAGAGTGCGTGGTGAGTGGTTGTTGTGGGACGAAAGAAAATAAAATCCCAACGGAAAGCCAATACAGCCAAAGTGGAAAGTGCGCTAAATAGGATTAAATGGCGATTCCTCCCATTTACAGCACGAAGGTCCGGTTGAAGTGGCCAGTGGGTAAAGAAAGTTCTTCCAACTCAAACCAGCCGGCAACCAGGAGAACTTGGTGACTAATGGTGGTGCTGATAGTTGTGTGGGGAGTGGGAGTTTAAATCGTGATTGGAATTGATCAACTACCATCGTTGGACATGGCGTTTGACGTTGTTTAACTAGTGTCTGTGGTGCGGTTTGTCTTTTGTATTGAATCGAGGAAAACGAGGAATAGAAGCTAATGAAATTAATAATCCATTATGGTGCGATGCAAAACAATGGAAAAAGGAACAATACGATTGTTCTTCAATTATGTCGTTGTAGTCAATTAAAAAAACGTAGACAAATATACTGCAATACATGTTATTGAACAATGTTCAATTAATATTTTTCTTGGTTAATGAATAATATTCTTTTTATGAATTAATTTATTGCAAATTATCGAACTGTTTTTGTGACTGATTGATTTCAAAAGAAACCAAATTAACGAGATTCAGATGCATTCATCATACTGGAGCGTGGTTAAATTGTATTTCTGATTGATGGCTAGAATTGAAGGATTCAAATTGGTACCGGACCGAGAAAGAGCCATTTATTATGGTTCGTTGCACATTGGTTTTGCCATCCATCGCCATTTAAACGGTATTGGTGAAAAATAGGTACGGTGTACGACCACAAAAGAAAACTTCATTGCAAGGAATCGATCACAAACCTGCACATAAATCCTCAATATCTGTTAGCAAGGGGAACAGCACAGGAGAGATATTTTTTTCAAGTTTATTGCTCCTGTGAAATGTAGGATGGAACGATTCTAACCTTAGTTAGGATGGTGATCAAAAGTCTGACAGGAAGTTAAATATTGACATGTTAAATTTTGTTGGACATATTTTGTTCTATTCCTTTGATGGAAGGAAGACTAATGACTGACTCAAAGCTTTTAGCTTTTCTCACGATGAAAATGAAAATGATTAAAGTGTGTGTCGCCTAGGGTTATGTGATCGGTCTTGCCAACTTCGGTAATGCGTTTCCCAAATTCCGTCACACTGTGAACCATTTTTTCTTTGTCGTGATCATTATAGTAAGTTAAGGTATTTGTGGGAGCGGTTCGTTGGCCGAGGAGACTGTTCCCCCGCACAGAGGACTGACTATCCTGTTGTGGGTACGTTCAAGTCACGGAAGCCAGAAATGGCAGGCCAAGACCTCTCGAGGTTGTAGAGCCAGAGAAGAAGAAAGAGAAGAAGTATTTGTGAGACGTGGATCATTTTCATTATAGACATCAGCTCTAGTTCAGTATACCAGTTTTGCGATTAATGTTTCTTATACATCGTCCTCCGTCTATCCTCAGTGATCTGTTTTTCACTTCAGAAGAGCTCGATTACGTCGATTTTCAAAAATCAATGAGACAAGACATGACAGTCTTTTTGCAGAAGATACCGTAATGAGCAGCCAGCCAAATGAGAAATATTCGAAATGCTTCACAAATAAAGATCTTATAAAATCCAAGAAGTAATCAGTGCATTTTATTGCCTCAAAGGATTTCAGTACATCGACAGCGTTGAGGTTGTCTGTGAATATAAAATACTGGTTTGGAGGACAAGCGCTTATCAGTAGACGAGTTGCCAGTTCAGCTACATTGAACGTGGATGGCTGTCTTAATTTATGTAAAGCTTCGGTGCATGTGTTAAATACACCAAAGTCCGCGCCCAACTATGAAGAACTGATTTTGATCCAAGAATCCAAAGTGAATAGAAAAATCAACAGGCGATTAAGCGATTTGCGAGAAAAATGTAAAACTTCGTTCATAAAGCGATTGTTTGTTGTATTAACTAAAGTGCAAATCATGCTTACAGGATCAATATGAATGATTATTGTACCTCCCTTGCTATTGTAGATGGATAATGGTAGATAGAAATAATAGTAGTAGGTAAAGCTCTGTTTCACAGATTAGCTTATATTTTTCTGGTAGAATATTCATAGAGAGCTGTTGCAGAGTAGTAAACGAAACAAGATCCATAGGAAGGGAAAAATAATTCCTATTCCATCTTTAATCGGTCGTTTGGGAACAAACGCTTGGACGTACAGTGAGAAATTCAAATGATTGGCAATATGCTCGTGATGGGATGCTGGTCCGCAGAAGATGACATGAATAATCCATGAATATCGTTCACTATCAATTCAATTAACAATGATGCACAATGAAAATGAATGCATATGGAAGGGACGATAGAAAGTAATAATTAAATGCAGATACTGCATTGATTGGCGAATTGTTTATTCATGCAACAGTTAGGTGCTTACATTTTAATTCGCTTTAACATTTTGAGCTTTCTGTTTTTATCTATCGTTTACAAAACAGCACCACATACCACTGCTATTGCTGCTGTGCTTGGCAGATGGGCAGCAACAACCGAACCAACAATCGGCACAACCGGAACAATCCCATCCCGTCGCGTCCGGTGAAAATGGCAGCAAAAACATGGCTGGTGTCGTGGACAAGTCGCAGAACAAAAGGGGCGCTCCGGACATACCGGTGGTTGTAGGTAAGTCCTGCTGGAGAGAATGTCCTTATGCAAGCAAATGAGAAGCAGCACCGAAGGCTTACCACAAGCGATATTCGCGTTCACCGGGCAAATGATACAATCAGTCAACGGCAGTACAGGAGTTCGGCAGTGTGTACTGAAGGTGCATCGAGTGTATCGAGGATAGCGAAACGTATCCGGGCACGTTGCATCCGTGTTGTTGATGATAGTTTTTTCGCTCTTCCGTTTCTGTTGCATCCTGTCTTTGGAGATCGTCGCTGTCGAGGGTCACGGAGCCAAAGGTGCAAGCGTCACGTCGTCGGTTTTGAATGTTTTATTGGAATTTATATGTAAAACCGACAGCCAGCCAGCCAGCCAGCTAGGAATGCAAGCAGTTCTCGGGAGCGAATGCGCACAGGTGCCCAGATTGAAGTCGTTAGTTTTGCTTCTTGTAATGGTGGTTCGCTGATCCTAGTCGACGGTTCCCGGTCCCTGGTCCGTTACGCGACCGTAAACAACTGGGAAGCTCACAGTTACAAAGAGTACCATATGATATTTATTTTTCATTGCATCCCCTCCTGTGCTGTTCGGGCTGCGCTGAGAAATTGTTGCACCAAAGGAAAGCCGTCAGACGGAAGAACACTGTTTCCCTGGATGTAAAACCATTTACAATAGCGTAGTGATAGGACTATGCTTCCATTCGCTTGGGTCGTACGGCCATGTGTGTACGTGTACGAGTGAGTGCTCTGTTTTGAAATTTGCAACGAATGTGTAAGCTTTTCTCGTACATCCGCATGATAGGATTTGGAATGCATTATCTGCAACAGTGTGGCACTTGTTTCGGGTGAATTCTATTGGCACGCTTTCAATTTTAAAGGTTGGTGAAATACGAACTTTGTTGTGAGAAAATATGCATTTATTTATTTATTCCATCGAAAAACCAATTAATTTCCATCAAATTGACAATTTGACGAATTTTATAATAAGTTCCTAGATTTAGAAAAGAAAATAGTAAAGGTATTTATAACTCATTAAATAGAATCCTGTAATTATGTTTTTCTGTTTGTGCAACAGATGGGCCAGATATCTTTCAGGATTTGTATGAAATTTTGGCTAATTTAATGCATGATTAAAAGTTTTGTTATTTTTATGAACTCATAAGGAAAGCGTTTTTTCTTATGTGTGAATAGAAATGTTATATATCGATCACCAAATAAAAGGATGTATTGAATTCCTTTTTAGTAAATGAATTTTTAAAGGACAACCTTTTCAAAACGTTTGTAAATGAAGGTAATTTATTTTGATGATGAAGTGAAATGTTTGAAAATTTAGTGATATGAGCTAAGTATAACCCTTTTTTTTGTAGCGACCAGAATGTTGTCTTTCAACATGCTTCACGGATTACATTGAACATCGTTCGTTTGTGGTCAGTAAGCGTTATTGTTTCGAGCTTGATAGAATTTAAAAGCCTTTGTCATAACCACGATTGGATTAGATCAGCTCCATTTGCTAAGACCAAAACCGAACCTTATCCACCGTGTCATGCGATTGGTTGTGCTGACGTGCTAATTAATCGCAAAACACATACACACAAACTATACTCTTCAATCCTCATTTGAAAGGGGTTTGAAACCACCTATTGAAGGTCATTTATCTGTCTCATGAGAAATTCAATTGAGAGCACTTTCCAGCCATAGCGCGAGTGATAACGCACCGCTTGGGTGGCAATTTGTTGATGGAATTATTTGATGTTAGCAGATACGATAGCTTAATGTGGAATTAACTCCTAACTCACTAGCGACCTCTCCGTTCGCAGGTACGCCAGCTCAGCATACGGCTTACATAAATCATCACGTTGCCGGAGCAACGGTCGTAGCTGCGCCCATTTCTGGTCACACTTCACACGCAGCCCTCAGTGCTGTACCGTTCGGGTATGGCCATGCAGTAACCAGCACCGGTCACCTCCTCCAGACACCGAGCGTAGCGACAGGCCATCAGGTGAGTTGGTAGATTTTCCGGACGTGAAAAATGAACGCATTGGTGACCACCGACAGGCAGTAGATTATGTTGCTGGGTTGCACTAGCGACAAGCGGATTATTACATACGCCTCGTTGATGTACAGAACTGCACATGCATGCACACTGCCAGTTGGTTGTTGGGGTTATGCTGAGATCGCACACCGAACGCTGCACCACAAAAGGGGAAAACAATAACTCAAGGTGCTTGTGGCTGGGGCCTTTTAGCTGATAGCAATTTTTCTGCCGATAAACCCATGCTAGTACTTGAGAACAATAGTTGGACAGACTGTTGGGTTTACATACAGGTAAGCAGTAAAAACAATGCTGCCGTACGATACCATAAAACATAAAAGTGAAATAGAATGTAAATTTTGGATGATGCATATTTTCGGTGAATTTGGGTTATGTTTACATGTGGTACAAGATGTGATACGACAGGTTTACATTTAAAGTAACTAACAATAATTTTTGTTCGTCAATAATAATCATAACATTTTTGATGCAAATAATCATTTAGCAATTGGGTTAAATAATCACTTAAAAAAAATAAATATTTTGTGTAGTTAAAATTATCCTCGCTGTAAAAATGTTTTTTAAACATTGTTTTTGAATCTCACACGGCATAAACTTTTATATTCAATTTTTTATATTTTTATTTATATATTTTTTTAATTTTTCCATGTAACATTTTGCGTATTTTGAATTTTGTTACTGGTTTACCGACACATTATGATTTCATTATCTTATCATGATGGAACGATTACGAACATTTTTATTTACAAACGATTATGAACTTTTTTGGAATCAATACGGCCAGGCCGTTCTACATAAATAAAAAATGAACTTTTCTGACGCAGTGCATGATGTGCTAATTCAAGACTCGAAGGAAAAATCTGTTACAAATAATTTGTTCAACACGTCCTTTTATTTGACATAAATAAAGATAAAAAATAAGTGAAGAATTTCTATAGATGCTCAATTGATCCATGATGTTTAATAAAAATCAAATGGAAATGATTTTTGGTGATCTGCAACCAATCCTTGATAGAAACTAAAGTAATTTCGCATGGTTTGTTTGGCGAAATTTACGCTCTAATTTACATTTAACACTCAAACTCGAGAGTATTGTGGGAAGGGAGCTCTATTGGTTCGATAACTAATTAAAAGACAGAACTTAGAGAACATTATTTGGTACCTATATATCATAGCCTATCGAGAACTCCCTTGGAGTTCCGCAAGGAAGTGTTCTAGGACCTAATTTGTTTATCATGTAAGTCGATGACATGAAACAGGTTTTGAAATCTTGTGAGATCATTATTTTTTGCCGACGATACTGTTATGTTCATCTCGCACAAAGACATGGTGGGAGAGTTGTATCGGCGCCGGGCCTTAATACCAGGGACCTCAAACACTTCAACCACCATTCGGACCGCCCCCGTGGCATGGACTGACTGACCTGCTACGTGGTAAATAAAGTCTAAAACGGTCGGGCCGTGATACAACAAAAAAAAAAAAACTAAGACATCAAACAAGAAGAGTCTCTGATTAATCTCAATTTACACGCTATACATGTTTGGTTAAAGTACAAGAAGCTGGCACTGTGCAGCCCTCCATCTATTGTTATCAATACGGAACGAATCGAGAGGACCCGTCAGGTTAAATACCTGTTGGTTATTTTAGACGACAAGTTGAAGTTCCACGGCCACATTGATTGGGTCATTACCGAAGTGACAAATAAGTTTGGAATGAAAAGTAGGCTAGCAAACGATCTCGATTTTTTTTGTTGGTAAAGTTCATCTTTATAAATCACTGGTTTCCCCAGTGACTTTGACTATTGCTCGTTCATTCTGTTTCTTGGCAATCATAAGCGGCCTATTATAAGGATTCAAGGATTGCAAAATCGTATCATGAGGCCAATTTTGGGTTGTGGTCGACGTACATCGTATGCTGTTATGCTAGATATCCTACATACAATGGATGTCTGTTGAGCAAAGGATTGTGTACTTCTATGGCTTTTATGTATCGTCTAATGAACGGCCAGTTGCCTGGG
>KI423684.1:10884-26067 GCA_000473375.1 Anopheles culicifacies | reverse complement strand
CATCTATGAATAATTGATTAAGCTGCGGAACTCAAAGTTCCGCTTAAGTGCAACATTTTAAAGTGCAAATTGAGGCCTCATTGCCTCATTATATTGCTTTGGCTAGTAGTAAACCTGGAGCGGCTCGGTGGCCGAGAAGATTGCGGCGCCGGTTTTCGAAGCCGGCAAGACCGTGGTTCGAATCCCATTCGGACCGTTCCCTCGGAAGCAGGACTGACAATCCTGTTGCGGTTACATTCAAGTCACGGAAGTCCAAAATGGTAGGTTTAGACCTCTCGAGGTTTTAGAGCCACAGAAGTAGTAAACCTAATCTGTAAACAATGATGTTTCAAGCTCTTTACGTATGTTGGGATTTCTCTAGTAGTAGCCGTGCCTTACCGCTCTAGTGAGCTGGATTTATTCTTGAAAACTCCCACAATCGTTAATATGGAGGTCCGATCCTTGAAACAGACCTAATATAGATGCTAACTTCTGCTTTTTCGAAAGTAGTTATCCTTGTAAGAGAGTGCAGCTTGGTAATGAGAGATTATCTTGGGCAACGAGATACAGTTTAATCCGAAGCTGTCTGTTGCAGACGTCCATAATGGGAAATGACATCATTTCTTCTTCGTCTATGGATCCAGAGCCACCAGGAGCCATCAGTCTCCAGAGGATTTAAGCCATTCCTTGTTTTCTAGACTAGTTTTTCTTCCAAAACAGGAGTCCTTCATATGTAGTTTCAGTCCAGAAGGGATTTTATATTGATCCTGTTGTATAAGCCCTGCTCCACCAACATAGAAGTTTGATTACTTTAGTTAACACTTTCATCTTAATTATCCTTTTGGGCGAATATACTCAAAAGATTTTATAAAACTATTTCAGCTTTATTTGCCAGCATCTAAATTGTCAGTCAAGCGTAGAATAGGATTTGGTGCTCTCCAAAAAATGTACAAACCAAAATGATCGGCCTTGTCGTCATCTTTTCACACTAGAACTCTCCATAGACTAATGCGCGGTACAAAACAAGCCGGTCACAATGACGGCAAAACCATTTACAATGTGCTTGGAAAAAGGGCAAAAGTAAAACTTGTCACAAAATATGACCTCCATTTTCACACGGTCTGCAACCTTAATCCGTATCTTTCACTAGATGTTTCAGTCTATTTTCGTAACATTCGTCTTTTTTTCTTCCCTTTGCTGTTATTAAACACCTCGTCCATCGTCCAATGGGGGTGGGATTTGGGGTGACCATTTTGTCGACATTCAATGAAGCCCAACCGCAAAAACCGCATCTGCAGCCGATGAATCCGACCACGTGGCTACGAACGTGCGGGTGTTCACAGCATTCGGACACGTCGGCACAATAAATTTACGCCCCTTTCCGTGGTATGGCAACAGTTTCGTGCAAGGATTTTCTCTCTTTCGGGCGACAATTATCGGTTATTCGATAACGTTGTCATTTTGAAAGGCATCGTGGCGAACATTTCCACATGGAGGAATATTTTTTCCCACCCCTACTTTTGCTCTCGTGTTCCATCTTGTCCATACTGACTGTCCATTGTGACAGGGATGTAGAGTGCTGCAAAACTGCTGACACGTACTGGTGGTCATTTTTCTTACGAATGTGGCTGCTGGTTGCCGGTGTCTTTGTAATCGAAAGAAACCATTGAACTGGGCACTCGGTGTTTGAGGACACATTTTGTGTCCTTTTTCCTTTTTTTTTGCGAAAAAAAAACGAATGAAGAAGAGTTACAACTTGTCGAGCTGGTTCCGCTTCCTATCATGACGGTTTCCAACGGGTTTTATTTTCTTTCTCCACCAATGGCGATCATTTGCATGTCGTTACGAGCCGTCCCGCCAACGAGCGCCCGTGCTGACGTGTGTCCTGTACATCCTTATCGGTTGTTGGCCCGTTCCCCGTGGGCTGGAGGAGATCATTTCCGTAACATTTCGTGGATTGATTCGCGCAAGGGACAAGAAGCGGAAAGCTGTAGTGCGCTATTGGAAACTTTTTTCATAGCTTCTCCATTCTCTTGTGTGAAAGAAGCAAATGCGAATGGAGTTCTTCTCGGTGGACTAGCTAGAGTGCACTTACGGGTGCTTTTTTTTTGTTCCTTTCCCACCGATCCGAACGATAATGGTTTGCCAGTTGTTCGGCAGGTTCCTTTCTGCTAAGGTGCATGTTACTTTGGGTTCAGAGCTTCGAGCTTTTTGTGAGTGTGTGTGGGTGTGTGTATGTGTGTCCTGTTCGGTCCGGTATGTTGTATCAAGCATTTCCTTTCGAGGTTTTTGATCCTCGTTTTGAGTTGCGTTTTTTTTTGTATGTGTGTGTTGGGTTCATTCTTTCGGGCAAGCATCCGTTTCCTTCGTTTAGACCGGAAGTCCAGCTGATGGGTGTTAGTAATGGGTTTGACCAACTTTTTTTTTATGAACGCTTTGCCGATCCTTCCGGTGTATGGGCATGGGTTGGCAAAGGTAAGGAACAACGAGCTCGGGGGGACAAAGTTTTCTCACCCACTTCCACCCAAACCCCAAAATGAACTCCCCTTTCACAGGCATGGGAATGTGTTTGTGTGTATGTATAAAAGAGTTTTTTTTTCATTGAGTCTTTCCGTCCAAGGTTTTTTTTTTTTTTGGTGAGCATTTTTGTGTTATCCTGCCAACGACGGACTGTAACTGTTTACAGCGTCACCAATTCGACAACTTGCAATGGACGGGACGAACTGTTCGAATAATATTCAACACGAAAGCGAACACTATGGAGCGCATGTTGGTGCCTTTCGTTGGCAAACTTTTCTTACGACTATTTCAGTTTTGAATGCTATGAAAGCTGTTAAAATTTATATTTATTCATTGTTAGTGTGTGTGTCCAGGGTGCAGGAAAAGTTTACGTACTTTTCCTTGCTTTCCACACCACCCTCCAGTGGGCTTTACGCTGTTGGGTCGATGGCCACATTGGGCGAATGTTAGCATTTGGGTGGACGTTCCTTTGTGCCCGTTCGCTGTGTTTAAATCAAGAACCATCCCCGTGCGTGTGCGCGCGTGTGTGTGCTTGTTTGTTAACGTTTGATATTCAGTTCGCTTTTGCTTTTATCCTTCTCACATCAAGGATATTTGCCGGCTTTCAAAATTATTGAAAGAGACATAAAAAAGCAACTAGCGAAAAAAGGTACACATTTTCTTTGTAGTAAGGAATCGGTATTAAACAACAAAAAACAACAAACAAACATGTCACTTTCGTGCCGAAAGAGAAGCTGGCGAAGCACCGCCCTGGGTCGGTTGGTCGGAAAATTTGCCCGCGCAAGTAAAACTTTCACATCAAACGCGTACGCTTCGGTTTCGCCCAAATTTTGCGCCTTACTGTGTTGCCGTATGGGAAGAGGGATAAATGAAACAAATGTCTTAAGAAAACAAAAATGAAAATAAGTGGAATTATGCTTGTGGGAGGGGGTCGACCTTGAAGGAAAACGGCGAAGCAGCGGACGATTGTTTGTTGGTGCAGAAGTTTGTTTGGAAATGAAACATTATTTCAATACAAAACATGGCACGAGCGCGTGGACAACGGATTTGGGCGCTTGTTTTGTGGCGGCATCGTGTAGGAAGTTGATACACTACCCGGGCGCTAGTCCGGTCGAAAACAACATTAAATTCCTTATAACCTTTGAAGCGAAGCTGTAGGGAAAATCCGAAGCGAAATGGTGCTAGAATGTTTTGCTGGCTGTGAGGATACTGGTTCGGTCGATGGGTGGTAAACGTCCACCGCTCACCCGGTATGAATTTAATTCAATCATATTCTCACCATGGTCGGTGGGCTACTTTTCATTACGTTCATGACTGGTGCTATTTTTGTTACACTAACCTTTGAAGAGGCTGATTATTAAAATTCCCATGAAAGCTGCGGAAGAAAAGAAGAGCGAAAAATACTATAACTTTAAACCAATTAGGTCACATAAATTATAACGTAGGGTAGCGTGTAATTTATCAATAAAGATATCGATTGAATGAAGTTTCTTCTGAAGTTTTATTATGCTCTCAACTTTCTGTTTGCTTTTTGTTTCTAGAGAGCTGCGAGCACAAACAAAAGATTGTTGTTTTGTAGTTGATTAATGAAAAATGTTCCACATAAAGCGTATTTTTTTATTAAATATCGATTAATTTCGATGCAATATTTTCTCTCTGTATGTAATTGGATGAAGCACTAATGAGTGAATGAGTGTTACTCAATTAATTAACAGTGAGCTTGGACATATTTGACCGTGTAATTAATTCACCCATGTTTATGGACGGAAATTTTGTTTACAAATAAAAATGTGAATATCAACGCAATGTGTACTGGTTTCCCATTAGTACATTAATTGCAAATTAATTGATCAGTGATGGGATGACGATAAAGAATAAAACAAGGGCAACATTTTACATTATGGAGAATATGATGACTTAACCTAGTTTTTTTTTGTACGGATTTTTGACGTTTGAAGGATAAAATGGTCTCCTTATAAATGGACTAGCATAAGTAGCCATAAATGAATACACTAGCTTTTATGTTTAATGTTAATGTATGCGAACCATTCCAAAAACTCTATAGACACTATTGATAAACAGTGATCACGAACGTTATTGTGGACTCCAAAATTTATATTTTTTATATTTTGAACTGTTTAAAACTCTTCAAAACTAGCCACCCCCAGTTGGCAGTTCCCCATAGTAAGTCTTTAGTAGGCCCTTGTAGAGATAACGAATGCACAATCTGCACAAATACGTCAATTTCGATAATTTTATATAAAATAAAATAATAACAAATTACAAAGCAAATTCAAACGCAACTGTTAAGCGAACACTTCAGGCGTTCATTAGCTGTCAACGGATGAATGGGGCTTTATTGTACCTTTTTATCAGGTTTTTGTAGTAATTTGGTTTTCATTTTATTTATTTTTTTAAATTTGTCATATGCTTAGCAACCAGCTGTCGTATATGAATTGTCAGTTTAAAAATTTAATAATTGAAAAAAAAAATAAATGAAATAAAAATTTAAAGGATGAGTGTACCTTGTTTTTACGCAAACAGATATTTTGTCAAAAATCAGGCTAAAAGTTTTACATTTTCTAGATGAAGTGCTTCATAGACTCCCAAGTATTTTTTTTTTTCTTCAAAATATATCTTATCTTTCTGAATCCTAATCGAAATCGATGAGCAAAACAATGGATCATGAATTAATACAAACGAAATTTCGGTGGAAGGCAACATTTGATGTAATCTACTCTCCAAGGCGCCATAAGAACCGAAGTCTTTCGTCCGGTTCCGCTATACAAAAGCCCCCGGTTCGATTTTATGGTGCCTTTTTTTGCAGTACATTGATTTTACTGTAGCTTATCGCTTGACGACAATCGGTCGCATCAGTGCTGCGGACGCATTTTCCTGCTACCCGTGATCGTATCTTATCAGTGACGAGGTTGCCGTTTTTGCTTTGTGTTTTCCCTCCCTGCAGAAACTTTCTACTACCGGAAGGTCACAAATTTGTTCGTGAGTAGTAATGGTTTCGTTTTTCTTTTATGAGTTTGCATGTTAGTAACACTGGTTTACTCAACAGCGAAAACAGTGCGCATGGAAGCCTTTTCTACTGCCACGATTGAAGGCAAGACTTCGCCTGGAGAGTTGTATGAATTGCATGGAAAAATCACATCTACCTTAAGGGGTTGGAAATCTTTAATACACGGCTATTGTGAAAGCTCTTCATCCGAAGGAAAAATACAGGAAACAAATCAAACCGATATAGAAAAAGGGTAGAAGGATTGCGAAAAAAAAAAAACAAGGATTAGCATAAACTATAATCACGGCTTTCCATTTGCGCTCACACCCCCTGAATGGAATACGAAATGAGCGGATCCGGAAACGGTTTTGCTTCCATTCAGTGCTTCTCTCACTCGCAAGGTACGTTTTCTTGTTTCCACTATCCTTCGATTGTGTCCGATTGAATGTTAGCCACACAAGGAGAAGGAAAATGTGGAGGAAAAGGATAATCTAGGGAGAGGAAATTCCTTCAACCCCCACACAGTAAGCTAGCACTGATAATGAATGGGATAAATGGAGAAAACGCATTCAACCGCTTCGGGATCGTTTTTCACTCGAACGGAGGAAGAAACCGTTTGATCGAGACAGTCCTTTTGCACATCGGGAAGGATTGTGTAGCATTTGTTTTGACATTTTTCCACCGATTTTCCCTGAACCTCTCTGAACGCCTACCATTAGTATGTATGTATCCGTTCCGGCATGTTTGTAGAAGCTCAGAATTGAATTATGGGTGTAGGTAATTTTCGATTTAGTCAAAAGCGCTTGGTGGCTCAAGGCGTCAAACGTTTGTGTGTTTGGAAATCAGATTTCTGAGCTGTTGTCTTTGCTTCACAGCAGCAGTCAATTCCCTTGCCAGCGCAACAAATCACCAAGTGGCCAAGAAGAAGATCGGCTGCCAATTCATGATGCAAATTTATCACGCTTCGTGTGATGTGTTTTCCAGCGTCTTTCCCAAGCTCCATCCCCCATGGCTGGCATTTCCACAGGTGTACGATGACGGTGGGGATGGCAAAGAAAGAGCGAGAACAAAAATCGAAGGTTCAATTTGACGCTCCGGTGGGTTCTGGTTTGCATCTTCGCGTCAGCTGCCGCCGTTGGCGAAACGTCACGATTTTTGGCCGCTTGCTTGTGTCTTGTGATTGAGCGGGCTCGTTCGAAGGAATGTTCTTTTTGCATTTTTTTCTTGTTGTGTGTGTGTGTGGAACGGTTTGTTTGAGTGACTGTTTTTTTTTCTCTCTCTGTCTCTGTTCGCCATAATATTTCTTATATTGAGCGTTGGGGATTATAGCGTTGGAAAGTATGAGGATGGGAGGAAAAAATAAATGTTAGAAACTGTTCAATCGGAACAAAACCCGCCACGAGATGGGTGGGCTTGGAAGTTTTTCGGCAAACGTTATGGAAGCTTGCGAACGAAAATAGTCTGTCACAATCAGGAATCGTTCCCCCCCCCCCATTCCTTTATCAACAGGAGAGAAAGAAGAAAAAAAACAAGATGCTTATCTTGGAAGTGGCTCCCTATCCGGATCGAGTGCTCAAATTCCTGTCGTTCGATCCAGTGCAAGATCGATGTATTTGCTGAACGTTTTATGGACCGTACGGGGAGGAGCAAACTTTGTGCGAGAGTGTACCAAACATAAACGGTAACATTTCTCCCCGTACGTTGCATAGCTTATTCGGCCAATTCGTTTACTGCAACCAGTGAAAGGTCTGGAAGGGCTATAACGAATCTCATTTTTTTGTGTCTACCTCACGATGACATGCACCGTACCCGTACGCAATGGCAAGAAAAAGGACATCCTCCGAACCCGAACGAAATCCTTCGGGTCAACCGTGTGGTAAGCGTGAGCAACGGCATTCAAGTACTTGAGGGGCCCATCGTTTGATGCTTACCGTTGGAAAACCCGGTGAGGGAAAAATATGCCTTCAACTTCCCAACTCCAGCTTTACGTTTAACTTTTTCTTTATCTATCCCTCACATCGGCGCTAGCTCCCCAACATAGCTTCCAGGGTTTTTTCACCAAACCATACACAAGGCATCCCCCCGGAAGAACCGTTTAGTGCAGTGCCGTTCGGAAGTCTTTATATGCCGAAGGTTTCAAGAGGTTCCTCCGAAAGCCCTCGGGGGTGGAAAACCGTTTCTTACCTTCAAAAACCGACGTCACCAAGGCGTACTATGCTAACCCCGGGACGCTTAACCTCCCCAAAACCGGAACGGACGCTTTATCCGGGACGGGAAAACTCACGGAAGTGGAATAATTTATACAAATTTATTGATTACGATCGGTAGTTTTTGTGTTGGAATGGAGGGCTCAAGCATGCACAAGTTGGGGCGGTAAAGTGTGCACATGTGACGAGAATATGCCGCCAGACAAAAGCTTTCCTACTCGCACTGTGAGCAAGCGGATCCTTAAGCGAAATGCTCGGTTTTGGGGTGGATTTCCAGCCCCGGGAACATGGTCGGTAGGCATGTCCTTGCGACGTACAATAGAGTACCACTCCACCGGGAGTATGTAATTTGAAAAGGAACAAGTCAACGAAACAGAACCGTGCACGAGCGTGCAACAATAGCAGCTGGGGGCTCGGTAGCAATGGGCCACCGGAGAGGAACAAGTGTGTGTGACGTTCGAGATCCGTTCGATTGGGAATCGGTTCTTGATTGAACGTTACAATGTTTTCGTTGCTGTTGTGCATAATTTATGAACATGCTGTTAAATGTCAATGCGCAAAAGGGTGGATGGGATTCTCGGAGACAAATGGACGTCGAAGACGCTGGTGCTGTTGCACAGTTGCTCGGAATCAAAGCTTATGCTATCGCTTGCCTGTAATTGAGAACATTTGTACGGCAATGTTTTTCGGTGTAACATTGTCGGTTCTAATCCTTTCATCGAACAAATGAGCATCTGTTTCTGCTGCACAATAACATGAATACAACTCTGGGGCTCCTTTCCTTGGGGTTGTTTCATTCAAAAATTATACAGCTTGAAGGAACTATTGCAACTCTCTCGATGACGCAACTAACAAACAGTACACTCACTATCTTAACCCTCTAATGTACAACCACAACTTTAAGTGGTCATTAGAATAATTCAAGACAAAATAAGTGAGCCATGGGAGAGCCAGCCAAAAACAACAAAATTAGTAAATAAGTTGGTAAAGATTTCTTCTTTGGAATGGATAGAAGTTTTCTCCAAAATGCTCTCTAGTTTTAAACATATTTTTAATCAAATTTATCACCCGCTTGAAGGAAAGTTGAACTAACTTGCCACTGCTTACATCACAAACCTTAAGGAGTTCAACTTAGATTTACGATGGTTTATAGAATTTTATGGATTTCGTTCTTCCGCGTGATGGATTGCTATCTAAATGAAAAACTGTGCACATTTAATCATTGGATATTGATCTTCACATTGATGAAGAGGACGAACCAGGAGATGACTTTGAAAGTGTCGACAAAGATTACTGTCATCACCCAAATGATCCAGAAGAGTTGTTTTAAGTCCAGAGCCAGAGACAAAAATTAATCATCTCGAGCTAACTTACTGTTGTATTGGTTTGCAATACGACTACGATTTTTTTAAACCGCAGTTTTCCAATCCCAAGAATTGAAGTATCGCTACTGAAGATATGTTTAGTTTTCTATCCACAAAAACTAGTTTCAACATTTTTTTTCTCACAAAATAAAAATTTGGGCATTAGAGGTTTAAGAAGCAGCAAAACTGCACCAAAGAAAGTGAAACAGCATTATCATCAAATGAAAACAATTGTGTGAATGTACCGCTAGATGTCGCTTACAATAATGAGTACACTAAGCTGTCAAATGGTAACCGATTGGTTACATCTGGCACTTAACCTAAGCCTCTTGTAGAAACTTGTAGTTGTTATGTTGTGTTTTGGCTTTGGAATTGTTCATGCTACCGTTTTAATTTGAAAAGTATCTCCGTAGATGCATTGTGATAATTATCTATCTCTTTTGATGCGTGGGACGTGGCGGGAAACTGTTGGGAGTTTAATCTCTTTTTTTCTGAAGTCGCCTACACATTAACTCCTAGTTATGATTCTTATCATCAGTCATGTCGTACGGTTGTACGGCTGTTTGTAATTAAACATGAACTCCAAATATCTTGTTATAATCTTGACGCAACTGTCACGTTTATGCATTCCCAGCTAAAAAAAAATAACCACACAATTGATGAGCGTTGTGTAATACTATATGGTACTTCCGAAAAAGCACATTCCTGGAATCATTCATAACTCATGATGTGTGTACAACGCTGCTATTTTCTGGTTCCCAACCTTCACCTAGCTGACCCTACGAATCATCACCCCAGTCCCTGGCGAGTCGTCGAGTTAGTTGTATGACCATACACCGCTGCTACCAAAGGATTCGCACAGTTTCTCATTTAACGTGACCACAGATCATTCCATCGCAGACACATACACTATTCACGGACATACTTATGGAAGAAGATGCAATAAGAGCAACGGAACTGCCCAATGAAGGTAGTACGACGGCTCACAACCATCATCCGAATGTCCCAACAGTGTTACAAACCACATTTCGCCCAAAATCCCATCCAGATGATGAATGGAATTACTTATTCATAAATCTTTCACTTGCTCTGACATCCCGTCCAGCGCTTTTTGGGGAGTAGTTTACTGGGTGCGCGTGCACACGCTCGTGTGTTTTTTTTTCTTGTTCCGCTTCCTGTCACTTACACGAGCTCCGTATGCAGCTCATGCTCGTGCTGAGTAGCTTCAGGTGCAAATTTCACCATGACGATTTATCCAGATTGGGATGATGATTGTGCTGGCAGCGATCCACCGACCGAGTGGGTGTGCGCCCACTGCACTGTCCTATAAGCGGATGGATGCAACATTGCAACACTAAAGACGTGCCCTTTTGCAGTCCCGCTGGAGCTCCGGGGGGAAAACGACTGATGGGTTGAAATTTAATTTATTTGCACCGGTGAGTGCAAAACCCATCTTCCCGGGTAGGACTGCCATACCTGGTCCTGCCGTGGACAACAAACCGAAGTGAGCGCAATGCCGGATGGGAGCGGTTGGAATTGCGTAATAAAATTTCATCTACTTGAACGGATGTATCCTGTGCCGGGGTCTGTTTGTGCTGTTTGGTTGATCTTGCGGTACAAAGATCTAGCGTGATTCTAGCGTGCCCGGAGGCATTGCAATTTCATTTTCCCGCTCGCAAATGGAATCGCCGGCACACTCCTATGTCATAAGCATTTTTATTATAGCGTTCGAAATCTGTGAAATATTAAAGCAAGCTCCTTGTACATTTATTATGCAAGGAAACTCTTACCGGCTATGCACGTCTACTTCTAGAGTGACTCGGTATTCATCGATATGAAGTTGGCTTTCTTTACCTTTAGAAAGGATTCGTTAAAGCTGTAGGGAAAAACACAAGCAAATTGCCTGTCGACTTGCAATCCATGATTAAACACATACAGTTCACTTTTCCAGACATCGCTTTAGGGTGATGCACACCGACAGGAGTACAGTAGAGCCAATGTTTGTCTAGTCGCAAACGACTAGGCCTGTCAGCTCGGATGCATTCCAATGTACTGAAGATTGGGCCCATGTCCAGAGTATTGCTGCCCAACTTCAAAGGCTCAAGAACGTGTGACATGTGTTTGAAGATTGAATAGCTCCCCGGCAACCATGCTAGAATGGGACGCAAACAAAAACAAAAATGTCCGATAAACATTCCTTGCGTTCTCCATTACGGTCTCCAGACGTACACGTGTTTATGGGAAATTCGTATCATTATCAGCTGAACAGCAGGAGATCGTTCAAAGAAGCGGATGGCATGAATATGTCACAGTTTGATGCCATATTGATATGAAGAATTGACAGGTACTAACGTGGATTCTGTGTCTTCAAAGCTTGGATTGTTGAATAATTAATTGAAGCTAGCATGTTGATATGCAGACGTTGGATTGCATCAAAAGTAATTGAAGGAATGTGTTTATTAGATTGGAAGCTGAAAAGGATGCTTGGGCAACTAAGTACAATAAGAGACAATGCCTTGCTGATGAAATCAATTTTCAATCACTTCAACTAAGAATTGCTCAACTTTTTTCCTCAATTTAACCTCTGCAGTAGCTGAGAAGACCAGAAATACATTGAGTAAATTGGAATGTAATATCTTGTTTTAAGCCTTTCCTTCATTTTACAGCTGACAGTAAAGGCACATTTGATTTTGTTCTGAGAACTGTTCACATTCAGTCCCATCCGTTAGGTTGTCATTCGCTTAAAAAACCCCCCGTCAACAAATAATTTTCTTTCCCGGTGAAAGATACCCCGGGGCTTCATCGAACAACAGGGAAAACAGTTCCACAAACGTAACGCTCTTTGTGTGTGTCTGTATGTGTTTTATTCAATGTCAACTGTCCGTGTTCCCGTGCATAACTTTACCCATTCGAACACGAGCTGTACTGGTTTGAAGTTCTTGTACGCCACAGGTCAAATGGGACCGGCACATCCATTCCCAGGAAGGACATTAGTTCGGGGCCGATGAAGCGGATGACATCCAGACGAAAAAATGGGACGCTTTTGTGAATTCCTGGCCTGTTTCTTGCTAAACTGTGGAGCTGGTTTTGTTTTTTTTTTTTTGGCTGAAGAACCGATCGTCGATGTTGAATGAAAAGAAGGACATTGGCGATACACTCATCCCTTGATTTGTAGATGAGGGGGGAATGGACTAAACCTTCCATGCTGACCGTCAACGATCGAATGGCAAAAAAATCCCAAACAACAAACGGATAAGAAGTCGACTTATCCAAGCTTCACGTTCTGCCGCTGGTTCGGTGAAAATTGCTTTTCAATCGTGTACCACCTGCTCGGTGTCTGACTTTCCCCGGGGTGGAAGGGATATACCATCCTAACCGGAACGAAGGCGTTCTTGTTTACGAGCTTTCCATTGCAAAACAGACGAGCTGCTCGGTTTGGATGGACCAGCTGGTTTTTTATCAACTCGCTATCTCTGTGTTGTTCTGGTTGGGTGGTCGCAAAACGTGACAGGTTAACTTTTTCTGGCCCACACCTGTGCTAGTACAGGAACCGTAAAATATTGCATTGTTTTTTTTGAGGATGTATCTCGTAATGAAAATAAGAAAAAAATATACGTTTGTAATAAAACCGGGAAAGGGCTGTTTTCCTTTTCGTGAACTCCGCGTGATGCCAAGTCGAAGTACACGGAAGCAGCGTGTTATGAGACTTTGATGATGTAGCTTTGACTTGGGTTGTTACCAAGAGAGTGGAAAAACTCCTAACATCGTGAATAGGTTTTTGTTTCTGCCGTTTGATGGCATACGATTGACGATCAAACTTACGCCTTTTTCCTGTAACACCCGTGGACAGCCTGAGTCCATGCCTATTCCATGCTCATTCCCACCTTGTACGGGTTTTCTACCAGTATAACAGTCACCTAAGTGCTACCGGTAGGGAAAATGCAAACTAGAAAATACAAGACCACCTTGATAGAGCGTGTAGCGTATGAGTCAAATACGAAAAAAGGCGACTAAGAAAAAGCATCCTTCCTATTTTGCCTCCTTAATGGAATGATCCATTAGTATTCCATTGCATCCACTGCACCTGCAGTGCAAATGGCAGTCTGCCAAGTTTTTCGTCTCCTTGCCGGCGTCTCGCTTCCTTCTGCTCGCTGCAAAACCACGTCTAACGTCTCCTTCCGACCGAGTACGCTAAAGGATTGGTGCAAAGAAGAAGCACCGAGACGTGTACTGAATGTCTGGATGCTGATGTTCCGGACTCCCGTTTCTTGGTAGAGAAATGGTTAAATTTAATTGTGGAAAACAAAAATAGATAGATGCCATAATGGAACCCACCGGAAGGCGGACAACGTGTGCAGCGATGATCTATCTGTAGCTTCACTTTAAACCGAAAGCTTATGGCCGGCAACTTTCATTGCGCGGGCACAAAGGTGTGCACAAATTTATGCAAGAAAATTGTAACCCAACATCTCGTCGTTTCAATTCGTCTAGCAATTTACGGCTTGCAAAGTTCACCGCCGGAATGGACAAAGGCAAATTGGATGGAAAGTTATCGGGGATACAACATGGTTGCGCTTGTTAAACGTACAAATTCTATTTACATTTATCAGCTCGCAAGGAAGTAGAAAATGGATATCGTTTAACTGCAGAGCTGATTGGTTTTTATTTCCTACCATGTCGCATTGGTGTTGTTACTGGTCCCTGTTTTGTCCACTTAAAATGGTTCACTCTAGCGTGTATGATGTGCACAGAGAACTTTACACTATCAACGATAGATGTGCTCGATAAGCAGTTAAAGCTGTTTATTTTTCTTCTAAAAGGGATGTGGGATTCAGATGGGAAGGAATAATTTGAGGTTATGGAACAAAAAAAGAATATATTTAGAAAAACGTTTTTTTAAATAGTTTCACAAAAAAACTAATATTTGTGAATGTGTCCAATGAGTTATCAAGATGTTTAATTTTTTTTTTAAATTCTACTAAGAAAAGTTTTCGTATTTGACAACTTAAAAGTACAAAAGACTAACACAGGAACCTGCACGAGAACTGGCATTGGCTGGTAAAGCTAGCAACATGCTTGCTAAGCCGCTTATGTTTCCATTTTCTCACGCCCTCACTGCACTTGCGACCTCAACAGTAACCACGAGCAAACGGCTTCCCATGTAACAAACCGGCCCAAAAGCTAGAGCGGCTTGCAAGATCTATGCATTGTGAGGCGCACATTTCTGAATGTGCCGTTCCGCCGCCGTACCATCCACGGCAGCGGATGTATCGATTACCATAAATGCCTATGCACCAAGGAAAGAACACGTAACGACTTGGGCGAAGATGTCTTTGCGTTCGCACTGCACTACCGGTGGTTATTGTATCTGTAGCTCCGTAACAATGCAACCGCATGCCGATAGGATCGATGCTGGATGCACGCTGAATGCACAAAATGCATCCGGCCGTATGGGGAAGGGTTTTGGCGACCGATCGGGTATTGCCTCAGTGTAAATTCTAACATATCGTTGAGTAAGCGGATTTTGGTGTGCTGAGCTTTTTCGGGTTGTCTCCAATTAATACATTGGTCCACAGTGTATGTGTGTTTTGGTTTTGTTATAGTTTGATGTTTTTTTCGAATTATTAAGAAAGGGTTCATTTCTGTACAATCTCAGGGGAATTAGACGTTACCCTACAAATTTGAACCCCATTTACTGTGCCAAGTTTGATTATTTTCCGCTAGGTGGCGCTACCTGTTAGTGAATTTTGAATTTAACTAGTAGATCATGCCCCGCGGCCAAGCTTTTATGCGTTTCACTGCGTTTCATCCACTTCCAACCCTTGTTGGCCCATACTTTTACGTTTCTACACAAGCCATCTCTGTTTTTTCGTTCGTGAAGCATGCTCTTGTCTCGCTCTTCTCGCACTTTGCCAAATTTAGCATCGCTTCAATTCATGTACGTACACAGGAAGCTGATCAGTTTGTTTGTGTGAGTGCACAACATTGTTTTGACAGGACCGACTTTCTTCGATAGTCAGTCTTTGTTTAGCGTTCGTGGTGCACAGGTTTTGTTAGCGAAAAAAGCCAAATCTACGCATAAATTGGAAGAAAACGGGTGAAAATG
>KI423684.1:0-10557 GCA_000473375.1 Anopheles culicifacies | reverse complement strand
CACAAGAAGACTGACAAACATAAAGTGCGAGGGCCGATACAGCGTGGTCAAAAAGTGTAGTGAGATAAGTGTGTGCCAAAGTGAGATAAGTGTGACCCAAAAATAAATGAATAATAAAATCATAAAGTTATTGAAACAACAAAACAAGACGTTATTTTGTGCCTTTACATTGATGACATATCTAGTTATCCATAGCAACACCTAGCTACCGCACACATTACACTAACACATGCATAGAAAAGCTCTCGACAGGCAGGCTTCACTCAGGCTTCACAAGCGGCTTGTGAAGCCTCAGTGAAGCCCGCTTAACGAAGATTTTGGTCGCTGGGTGGGATCCATGTTGACTTTCGTTAGAAAATCTGATATTTTAGTCTAATTCTATCAAAATATGAACATTCACACCAAAACATCCTGTAGAGTTAATTTGTTTGATAGATGGCCGTTGAATACGTTTCCTATTTGTATTATTTTTCAACATAAAATACGCTTAGTATTGTGTTAATTGCGTTTTGAACCTAGATAACTTCTAGAAGTGCGTAGCAAAGAGAAAAAAAAGCTTGTTCAGTTTTATTAAAAAAGCTTGTTTACACTCACGTTCTAGAGCGTCATAACCTAACTTATTTAAGGAAGTTGTTTTGACGTTAGCAAAAATAGAATTTCTTCGTCACTTCGAATGCCAATTTTGCTTGTCAGTTTGTTTGAAGAGGTAGAAATATTTTAGCCTCGAAACGTCAAAATCCACAAAAAAACCAAGCCTAATTCTTCATTAAATCTCTTGTCTAATTTGTAGAACACATTATTATAATAAGATGCTTAAAGCTCTATTCATTGTTGAAGTCTCTCTATTGTTTGCCTTACTTATTTGCAATTTATATATTAACAACATATTGACAAACAATACAAGAAGATTCAAATGCAACCGTATTATTGCACAGCAAAGGAACACAAATGTTTTGAAACTACCGCTTCGTGTTGCCCGCTAGGGGGTTGCACTGCAAACAACATCGGCGAAGGATACATATATTTTTAACCGTTCGTTGTTTCACGGAATGAATATCAATTTATGACTTCCGGCGATCCGTGGAATTGTTCGTGTAGGACCGCTTATGCATCTCTCAGAAGCAGGAGTAGAAAATCAGAAGCAGTAAATGGGTTAAACCTGGTGGAAGCGCCAATGGGCGCGATCCTTGCCGAATGGGTTCAAACGCCCCGCAAGGATACAACGAATGTGCGGATAGCAATGGAAAACGTTTCATTCCGACGGGCTCGATCGATGCGGCACTGGGGAAGAAATTTGCACAAGCAAGCCAGGCAACCATACGTCGAGTTATGCCAGGTGGCATAGACGCTTCCGGCAATTGTAGAGGAAAAACATCTCCATCTTTGAGGCACCATTTGCTCCTCACTCTTCCCGTGGGTCGGTGTTTGTTTTTTTTTTTGCTTTCCCCCACCAGCTCCGGTCTTTTTGTGGCTTACAGTGGTCGGTTAGTTTGTGTTGGTAGATGTTTTGCTCGAACTACAATTGCTCTACCGCTGTACGACATGCCAGGCATGGGTGCCATCGTTGCCAGAATGGACCAGACCATTTTACCTGTTTTGTGCTCCATTTATCACCACGTTTCGTTGAGTTTCCATCTAGTTAGCGCCAGCACTAACCGAACCAAGGAGCAGTGTTCGTGCAACGATGAGCAAAGAAGATCCGGACGATGGGTCACAGTCAGCAGACACAAACGCCACACCAGATCTTGGTCCCTTCGCTATGGAACAAGCCTTCGCTTCGCTTTTGTTAGTGTGCGATTCTTTGCAATTATTGGTAAATAGCAAATTTACACAATTAGCATGATTAATGGCTTCCTTTCGCTTTTTCGTACGCTTCACGTTCCCGTGCGGTGCAGTCGGTCGCATCGGAATGCAATGGTTCACCCTCGATGCATCATCGTTCACCATCATCGCCATCATTCTTCGGCGACCGGGGAAGTTCGTTCGTTGCCCCCCCGTTGCACGTTTGTTCGTCTGTTACGTCTGCATTCGCAAGAGTTCCCTTTTTCATGCCGATGACTCCATCGCTCGACTACTGCTCGAAGGGAGTTCGGATGAAAGGAAAACCTGGTACTTGGTAGAAGAAAGCACGACGGAAAACTATTGTTCTTTGGAACCCGTAACCGTGCTCGTGAGGGTGTGCAAAATGAAGGAAAAAAAACTATTATGATCTATGCATTCATGAGCGGTTGGCGTCGATGGTTGACGAGCTGGCGACAAACGCTAAGCATGAATATGTGCTCGAGCAACTCTTGCTATTATGATAATAAATGATGCGACAAGATCCATGCCTCACTGTCACTAATCGGTCCGTCATGAACGTCATTTATCTTAGGAAAGTAGAAAAACGAATGAAAATCCTCAAATGCAGACGAGAATATATTTGCAAACGCGCGTGTCTCCGATTATAGATCAATTGTAGTTGGAAGGCAGAACAACTTTTTATTAAAATACATAAAATCCCTGCGCAAAATGCACTGCAACCATTCCGTTATCGTTGCACTGCGTCGAACGTCAGGAGCGATAAAATGAGATTGCCTTTAAACAGCGGCTTGTCGTGAAGCTTGTCTGTATATTGGGCAGATTAAGCTGCCTCCCGGGGGCAAGCTGTCGCATTCATTCACTTTGGCATGTGGCCGTACATCTACTGCCTTTCGTCTCACTGCCGGATGAGGTAACATCGGTGCAAAATGTGTTGGAATATATACGCTCCACTCATCCACCACCTTTCAAACGTCAAACGAACTTTGCGAGCTTACGCTGGGAACTAAATCGTTTTCATGTGCGAGTGTGTGTGTGTGTGTGTCTCAGTTATACACATATGCAGTTTTTCCTTGTGCTACCATCTGCCCAAAAAGAGTGTATTGCTCTGTCGCCGGCTATAATGCAGGCCGGCTGCAGCAATCAACGTTGCTTGCGCCGGGATACCTACATTATCCCACCGGGTGCCATTCCAGCATCTAAATATTTTCCCCATTCTGTAGCGCTGCTGCACTGGAAAGCGATAGCCTAGCATCATTTGGAACAGTGTATGCTGTGTGTGTGTGTGTTGTTGTTTTCTTCGGAAAATCTTGCCGGTGCGGTTGTGAGCGGAGGGGTCCTGGCCCTCGGGTGGCAGGCACATACACTGTGCACCAAATTCAAAGGACGAAAGAAACCTCCGTACCATCGAAAGAAAACACCAGCCACGGAGAACGGACCGATCGGTATGCTTTCTGGCTTTGCTTTTCAAGAGCATAAAATACATCAAAAAGGATATAAACAAATCTGGAGCGCATGAATAGCGATAAATAACCCGAAATCGCTGGAGCGCTTGGCTGGGACAACACAACAGTCTGTGAGAAGGTGAGGAACGTGAAATGTGCACAAGTGCAACGGAGCGTAGATTGTTTGTTTGTTAAGCTGCAACCGAGCACCACCGATACCTTCCAATACCTCGGCACGAACTTCGTCAGGACGTCTTGAACGTGTACGGGAACGAATCTTCTTAGAACATCGAGACAGGCGAAGGATTGCGTTTGGAAAATTCGTTTGATTTATCTTATCTTATGAAAGATGACAAAATCTGGGCCGTCCCCGGTTTGTTGAATGAGCTTGACTCACAGCACAGCTTTCCCTCCGATGGGAAAGGAGAGTTAATTTGGTTTGGAGGTAGCAAGGGCGGGATGCACATATCTCCGATTTTGATTAAATCTAAAACGGAACAGATCAAGGAAGTAAGATATGTCAAAGCAAATAAATTGAGTATTGCGAATTGCAATGATGAACTTCTGGGAATATATTGGAGTCTATTTTGGACCCAAACTGATTATGCAACATCGTAGCGTATGTATTAAAACCGAACAGTTCGAAATCAAATAAATAAGCACCTAAAGAACAACATGGGTTTGCCGAGTAAGCAGACTTTTCTGTAGACTATAGTTAGCTTAACTAATCAATGTATATAAACTCAGCAAAATAATACAGCGTGATCACTCGATCACTTTGGAAATGGATAACAAATATCATGATTTTGATGAGACTTATGATATGGAGATTTATTAAAAACAAAAAACATGTTTCAGATCAGATGTTTCAGATTCCAGAATACGATATATAATACAGAATTAAGTACAACTTGAAAAAAACTCGTAAAAGTCGTTTTATACTTTTTCAAAAAAGTCGACGTCTGGATCTAAGGCGTTTTAATTATTTTTTAAAAGATGTTGCCTTTTTCAAAGTTCCAGATCACTTATATACCGACCAATTCTTATAGGCAAACGGAAATGTCACAAGACAGATTCGCCATATTGGAAGCTTTTTGCCAAGTACTTGAGTTTAAGAATAGGTATGATAGTTCGTTAGTAAAATTAAATTAAAATATTAAAAATTAATCGCACAAATCGAAATTCAACTGTAAAATGTTCACTACACCTGATTGCTGCAAGTGTTCATTAACTGTTAAAGGATAAATGGGAACTCTTTTTTACTTTTCTGCCCAATTTTCATATGTAATCATACATGTAGCATTAAATTTTACATGATTAGATTTATTTAATTTTGAAATTAAAAATTAAAACAGAAATAGTGCGAGAGTTAGCTTCCATCGTTTTAGTACAGATGGCGCTAGAACTGTCAATTAGTGTGTTGACAATATTCAAACGTCTATTCAGACCAGTAGCCGGAGTGCAGGATCTGACCACAGAGGGCGCTAAATTGTGTGGTAAAATATCGAGATATTCTTGAGGGTTTCATATCTCAGGGATTCGAAAACGATCGTTCGCCCCTTCGGGTAAAAGAATCCTGCTGTCATTTGGAGATTAAGATACCTGTCAAAAATTCAATTGTTCATTTTTTTTCATGCTTTAATTTTTAAATTTGACGATAAGTCTTAGAATTGTTGTCCAATTTCAAGCACAAATAAGATTACGATGTCCAAAAAGAGATGCAACAAAGTTTTCATGGTTTTAAGCTGTAGCATCAATATGGCGCTGTTTGTGA
This sequence comes from Anopheles culicifacies, assembly GCA_000473375.1. NCBI lineage: Eukaryota > Metazoa > Arthropoda > Insecta > Diptera > Culicidae > Anopheles > Anopheles culicifacies. The sequence goes on along the minus strand of KI423684.1, from coordinate 5,538 downwards.
TGAACTCTTGAAATCCGGTCAATCCATCTTAGGAAGTTAGTGCCCAACAGAATAGATACCTTCAAGTATAACATGCTTCCTTGAGTGGAGACTCTCTCATTATAAGAATAATCTAGAGAAGGTCCTTATATTTTACGACAACGCCTATCTTCACGAAGCTCAGGTGGTATGGATATATGGTGTTCATTCACACGGACACGGACAGCTTCTCAACCATCGCTCTCAGACTGCAATGTTCAGGGTTAGCTAGGATCCCGAAGCAGTCGATCTCTTAATCTCAGTGTGACGCGTAGAGAATAATTCGCTCGATACACTTCTTCTTCTTCTCTGGCTCTACAACCTCGAGAGGTCTTGGCCTGCCATTTCTGGCTTCCGTGACTTGAATGTACCCGCAACAGGATAGTCAGACCTGCGTACGGGGGAACGGCCCGAATGGGATTCGAACCTCCGTCCTGTCCGTTCGAAGACCGGCGCCTCAGTCTCCTCGGCCACCGAACCGCCCCCGCTCGATACACTAGAAGTGTTGAAATAACATTGTAATTGGTACTTTACAAATATTTTTATACAAATGCTGGTATCTATTTAAGTCTATATATTATTCAAAAAATTGGCAGAGTATTGAACGGTAAATTTTTTTAAATATTTTAAAATAAAAGTCTGAAGACCTTGCTTGCCAAATTTAATAATTCGTGAAAGATTTTCCCGATAACAAAATAAAAAACAAGCAAACCATGTTTGAATATCTTTTTGTAACTTAAACACTACCATCTAAAAAGCTTACCATTTATAAAGCATTTTGCAAATCTTTAAATACATATTGCGAGACACAAATCAGAAACACCATCCATTTCAAAAGCACAAGCCAACAAAACACAAAAGCAATAAGTCTTCAGTTGCAGAACAAAGAGTGAAAAAGGATACTCTCAAACAATATTGTGCCACCGGAACGTCCTTGAATGGTTGACAATTTTCGCGGCACATCAGCCAAACGATCACCAGCACCATAACCAGGAAGACCTCCTGTGACAGACAGCGTAGTTTATTTACTGTCAAGTGTCAGCAAACGTTCCGCGGATACATGTTGAAGCGCAGGATTACTGTAGCCTACGTCTTCCGTTTGATCGGTGGGAACGGTGGGTACAATTTGTAATCCGTGTTCACGATGTACACGTTGTGATAGTTTTTCGCAAGACTTTCCGCACGCAGCTGACAAGAAGCCGAGCTAAGTAGTTGAAAAACTTTCCACGAAGGTACAGATGGAACATCCTGGATCAGCGAAAAACAATATCAGGAAATTGTATTAAATTAAATTAAGGAAAGCTAACGCACCGGGCAGGGGTGGCTTGTTCCACAAGCGGGCATTGGCGTAAGCCTTTCCGACAGTTTTTTCTTCTGTTATTCGTGTTGCGTTCCATCAGTCACAAGCAGTCAGTGCGCATCCAATCCGGTTTGTTGTTCCACCTCAACCAAGATGTTGCCGGGAGTCGGATGTGTACTTTTATAAACAATATTTTTACAATTTTGTCTACCCACGCACCGGGATGGAATGAAATTATAACAAAAGGCAAGATACTGACCCACCGCAACAACGGTTCTGAAAAGGCTCTCTGCCCGTGCACCTTTCTTGATTGCTTGTGACGCTGCCGGGTCGGCATTTTGCGCAAGATGTCTTTTGGGAGGCACCGAACGGCAAGGCAGACGGGAAAAATAATATGAATGCCGGCTGCCGTGCTTGTTCTGACAAATTGTGTCACTTTGATGATGAGTTGAGCCGTCCGTTCCGTGGGAAGACATTTTTAGTCGCCCAATCGCCTATACCAGTCAGTCCCGCCGAAGGACATTGACCCGCACTCCGTCCGCAGTTAGTAGTAAGCAGCATCCTTGCTTTTATTATGCTTTCATCGAGCTAATGCACTTATGCTAGGGCTTTGCTGTCGCAACCATCGGCAGGATGGCAAGTGCTGACGTGACTATTTTTCACAATAAACACAAACACACTAACAAAGAAATACTAAGCAGCTCGAGAGAGGACATATTTTTCCTTTCATATACTGACGGCCTCTTGAATAGAGCACAGAACTAACTGAGTCTTCTTGTTTTTTTTGTTCATTTTACTCGTTTGCAGGTAATTATCGTAGATGGATCTAATCGGAAGGACATCGTTTGACCCGCTCCCCTTGAAGGAACCCCCTACCCACTCGCTCCGACATGTGGTAAGCGAACGAGCTGCTTAAGTGAATGGGTTTTCCTCACCGCTTTTCACCCAAACCGGAAATCAGCTGCACTGTCGAATGTCCGGATACCCGGTCGACCGACCCGGTACGTCATACGGACGTCGGAACCACGCCGTGTTCGTGTTTTTTCCGTTGTTTATTTTCAAAACCATTCAAAAAAGCTTCGGCCGGCTTTTCCTTGTTAACGGCACGTCCCTTTTCGGTGCTCGAGAATGTGAAGTGTTTGAGCGACCACTCGACGGTACAGGCTCTTGAGCGAGGCGCTGGAATAGATGACGAAAAAAAAAAGAATAGGAAGGGAAACAAAAACCCGCCTTCCCCCTTTTCGGTGCCATGCTCCACCGAGTGGAAAAGTGTAAACCAGGCCACTGAAAAGAGGAAAATAACTCTGCTTAAAAATATGATACGCTGTTCCCGATCGTTCTTTTTCTTTCGCCCCCTTATGGTTGTCCCCTGCTTGGTCCCAATTCAACCATAACGTTCTCGTACCCGGTTCTAGCTCAGTTGAATTCGTTACCGTGCTCTTTAGAATGGATTTGATTAGAGACGAAACACGCCACCCGTTTTAAGCTGAGCTTTTCTTTCAACAATGACCTATGAGGACGGAGAGGGGAAAAAAATCAAACGAACCTCCAGGACATGGGAGATTCTTCATAATGGTTGTCGATGGATGAAACGAGTAGTGGATGAACCAGCTTCCCTTTTGAGACCAGCGTCGTTCGAGTGCGACGTTCGAGTCAATGAGTGGAGAAGTTGAAGCATTTTTAACATCATCATCGTCATCATCATCACCATCATCATTGTGCTTGCCAGTCCCAGCGCTACAGAGAATGCGGGGTTATTTTTCTGTCAGTTTTAGCAAGTCCTTTGCGTGCTTGTCAAATTTGTCCAGCGTCCAATTTGTGTACGTGTGTGTGTGTGTCTATTTGGAGAATGATTCTTAAGCTTACCGGTTGACCTTCTCGCATTCCAAGCTATTCTTCAAAGCGACCTGGACCGGTACCGGTGGGCAGTACAATATTGACATATTTTAAAGCTGCGTCTCGCCACGCAAAGGATGAAGAATCTCTACCGATGGCCGTTTTGCACTGTTGACCGTGCAAATTGTCACATCGCAGCGCAAAAAAGGACGAATGTCTGGACCGAAACGAACAAACGGTCAATGTTCATTATGGGTAGGAGATGGTTTTGAGGGTGCTGTGTGCCATTTTTGGGGAGAGGATATTTCTTTCTTCGCTCTGCTAGAAGAATGGAATGTTTTTGGTTTTTGGTCCGCCCTCCGAATGATGTTTAAATGTGCTTCGTGGCAGTTCGAAATGGCATCAAGCATTGCTAGCCTTTGATGTCCGTGATGAGGTGTAATGCTTGCAAAAGGCAGGAATGTGCTTGAAGAACTCATTCAGACAAACTCCACCGCTCCAGTCGTAATGAGAATTTGAGGAAGAATATACTCCAGCAAGTAACGGAAGATACTCTGACCGTTCTGTTCCAGTTGCAAAATAAACTGCTTTGAAATTGAATACCACTGTCTGTTTATTATGATCGTAGTCGTTATCAAATTCTTTGGACTGGTCAGAAGAACCTTTTTGACATTTGTGAGTGCGTTACACATAACTTCGAAAGTTGAGCCATCCACAAATTATGTGATATTGAAAGAACTGAGCCACGTTGGTACCATCAGCTTGTATTAGGACAAAATTGCTAAATTAATATCTTAAGAGCCGATAGTCGGACAGGTTTCAGAGTATACTGAGGCTCGTAGGAGTATATTGTAAGTTTTAGGTTTTGCAAATCATGGTGCAAGTTTGCTACAAATACTCTTAAAAGTCTTGGGCACTTCGCGGAGAAATTGTACCAAACAGATAAGCGACTTAGTTGAAGAAATGTGCTTTTTAGACATCCAGTAAATACCAAAGTGGGCAATAATGCATGAATTATTTCATAGACTTGAAATCGTCACTAAAAACGAACATTTTGGCTTTTGGCACATCTAATGGATGGAAGGGACCAAATATTGCCATCCTAATGGGACCACCATCAATGCATCGTACATCGTGGTTATTGAACCGGGCTTTGAGAGGAAAAACGCTACTCCACTCTACGTATGTTAGGGAATGTGTTGCTGCTGTCCCACAGCCCCGAACAGGTCAAGTGCGGATGTTCGAGATGTCAACGATGTGCTTCCATTTGAAGTGGTTGCTTTCTGCGCTGGTCAGCGTTGGAATGGTAGGTTGGGATGTTTATTTGCACCCCAAAATGGTGTTGCAAGGTGTTATGACAATGTTGACTAGGTGTGTCGTTTGAACGCAACACTCACCATGAGAATGAAAGGTGAGAGTGCTTGAAAATGTTTCAAATAAAACAAAAAAAAAATGTTTAACTGGTACAATAACGAAACGGAAATGATACTGATTAATTTATTATCAACGCCGGAGTACTTCCAGGGTGTGTAACATAATAACACGAGGACGGAATATTTGCTCACATAATTTAATTAATATTGAAAAGCTGTGTTGCATTCACGGTATTGAATGGAAGCGATTGCTAATCATGTTGAAGCTATTGTTTAATTTATGGAATTCTTGGTACTAAATTCCTACCGTTTCTGAATGGAAATTCTATAGAACTATTCTGTGAACCGGAAAGCATTATTTGAAATTAATTTAATTAATACATGCAATGAGCATACATGAAGGCCTAAGAGGTCCAAGGTTGGAATAATAATTTTAAAATCAGCATTATTTTAGTGTGTTGATGTCGATGAACATATTGTGTAAAGTTAAAATATTTTGTATTTAATCCAAATTTCATGATTTGTTTACATTAAATGTTCAAGCCTAAATTAATCCCAATCTTAGTTTTATTTTACAGGACCTGCCCTCCCACACTTTCCTTTAATTTTATTATATTGTACAGTTATAATAGTCAACTGTCTGTCAATATTGTTCTAAAATTGATTACACTAACGCTGAAGTCAATATTTTTGTCGATAAAGCAGTAGCTTTGTATAATTTTCGATAAAGGGTTGCTATTTCCTATTGATTTATATTTTTTATACCGTCGACCCAAACTCAGTACTTAGAAAGAGTAGTGATCTTCAATATAATAATAATAGAAACAAATGTGATCTGCTTAGGAGCTTCTAAGTTAATTCTTTCAAGAATGGACGGAACGTCAATCGATCCGCTTTATAGTTTACGTACTCCGCTTTAAGCACTGAGCTGGCATTCATCTATATTCCAATCTTGCTAATGATAAGCCGCCAATGTCAAAACAAACAAAATTGCTTAAAGTATGCTCGACC
>AXCM01004268.1:0-21404 GCA_000473375.1 Anopheles culicifacies | reverse complement strand
GTTTAGCACTACTCTCCAGACATTATCTGTAACTTAGCGGAAACCTAGAAGCTGTAATAGACTGAGTCAGCTTGCTTTATGTTATTTTATGTTATTTTCTGTAACATGAAACTCTTCTTCTTTTTGGATTCATGTCTTGCTTGATCGTGCCGGCTATATAATTGCTTATTAGACATGTTGACACTGTGCAGTAAGATAAGTTCTCACCATGGGGGAACGGTCCAAATGGGATTTAATGTTCGTTCGAAGGTCTCAACACAACCCACTAAAGGAAATGTGTACTTTTTCGCGCTCAAGAGAGCAGGGTAGCAGCAGTATGCCAAACAGCTAAGCTATCGTACAACAACTTGTTGGTTTTACGGGGTCATAAAAAATGTATGCTAAATTTCAGCATTTTGACCGTGAAGTGATTCACACCAATGGCGTATGGTGGACAAGCCCTTTACTTATCTTATCTTTGTTGATGTTTTTCATAATCTATTGATTTTTTTACGTTGTGCTTGGAGCGACATATTAAAACATTGCAAACGAACTGGTTGGTCGTCATTAAGCGTTTGCAACCTAACAAAATATCAGCAGCACTAGGTGTCGAGTGTTCGAGCTTCAGTTCAGGTTAAGTGGTTGAGCGGATTAAAACAAGATGCAGTACGTATTAGTTTGCATGTTCTTCGGTGCTCTTCTTTCACTAACAAGTACAGGTAGGAAGCTACTACGGTAGTGATGATAGTTGATACATCTACTATAATTGAGTCTCTTATATCACTGCACACAGCGTCTGCTCTTCAATGTTACCAGTGTGCTAGTGGAGTCAGCTGGAGTGACTGTGAGGCTGATTCTAAGACGGTGGAATGCAGTAGCGTCAGTCAGATGTCCGTATTGGGCCGCAGCGTCTTTTTACCTCCAGAGACTCGTCAGCTTGAACCGGCTTGCGTTTCGGTGTACGCCAAGGGTACGTTAGGTGGTGCGACCGGGAACGCATACGTCCGCGATTGTCTGTTCAATGACAAGGCTATGTGCAGCTTGGTACAGGAGGTATTGCCCCCTGCAATCAAGATTGTTGATTGCGATCTCTGCACTACGAATCTTTGTAATGGTTCCAGCAGCGTCGGTGTGACTTTTCCGAGTGTAGTGATGTTGGCAATCGTGTTATTGCTGAGCAAGTTAAATTATTAAGGATTGAAGCAAATGTTATTGTTCATTGTTCGTAAATAAATTATTTAAATATAAGCCAACCTGCTCTGAGTATATATTTCTAGTGAATTTTATACTAGGTGTGAACTTACGTTATTCAAGTCTTACTATTAGGTACCCTTCGAAGGTTTCTTTCAAATGTGAATTAGAGAAATCCTTACTTTTTGCATACGATCTATTGAGCTGATGAATTAGCTAAGCTTCAATCCGAGTAACTTTGAAATCGGATAAAGACAGGTATAACGAACACTGTCGCATCCATTTCAGGCAAATGTAATTCTCTACTGATCCACATTTACTGAGCAACGTATGCTATAGCATCAATATAATACGAATGCCAAGTCAATGGATAAACAAATCCGAAGTGAAATTAATTCTCCGAACGTAGTAAATAAGCTATCAAGGTTTGCAAACGTTACCGATCTTCGAAGTTTGCAAATGAAGATTAGGCAATCATCAGTTTGACAGAATTCCGAAACACTAGGCGACTCACCTAAACATGTGCATTGCGTCCAAAAATAAAAAAATCATACCCTTAGTAATAACCCTAAATGGTAAGCGAACGAGTACAATTCATCCAAACGGTCGATTAGATAAGTCGTCCTAATCTTAAGCACAGCTTAAAGTCAATATTGATTAAGCTGAACAGTCCATTGAATTGTTGCATTTCTTCTATCATCAAATCGTTGCAAAATGCATTGTGTTTCAATGTAAAAGCAAATGTGTTGACAATGCGTATCCAGTGCAGGAAATCTTAATGACTTCTTTGTGGAACAAACGCACAAAAAATCGATTGCATTGTGTTTGTTCATTTTAAAACAAGCTTGCTCCAGTTCTGTGCACGCAGCATTAACCTCAATGCTTCCTTCTCTAACGCATTGCAATGAAGGATACGATTAGACGTCCCTTGAAGCGAGGTCCTTGAATATTCGCCACCAAACATTGGAACTTCTTGGAGTGTTGTGGAATGTTCCATTCAAGAATTGCTAATGTTCCTATATCAGCGTAATGGTCAATTTGCTTTTTGCATTAAAGCAAACATACACAACTAATCTACCGTGGTCATCGCATCATCAGCAATTTGTTTCTCCAACAATTCCACGCTCCTCTATGCCACCATCACAAACCATCAGTTTGATGCATTGCTCAGTTTGGACGCCTTTTTTTGTCATTTTCCCATTCACCATGAGAGGTTTTTGGGTCGTTTATGATTGGTGCCGTTGTATGCATAGCACACAAATGAGATACCACCTTGAGCGGCTAATCTTCACCATGACCTCCAGAGTTTTTTTTTGGGGTTTCGAATATCACTGTACCAGCAATAACATTGTTACTAATCCCTGTGCTAATGGCGGGAAACGGAAACAAGCGGTGAGGCTAGCTCATGATGAACTGGAACCAATTTCCGTCCCACAGTGTTACTACCGCTTCCGCTTCTTACGCATTTGACCCCGCACCGGGGAACGCACATTGATGGAAAGTGACGATTTCTGTGGACGACATGTAGGCATTCGGTTTCTACTTCTGATCATTTGGTCATGGTTAGTTTTGCACGATGTCTCCCTATTGTTCGTGACATAATTCATCATCGTGAGCTGGAAATTTGCACCGCACGGACACTGTTATTGGTAAGTAGTGGGGCCTCGTTACTGATGATGAGTCATTAAAATTTTACGATCAGCTTTTTCACGTGACATCCGTACAGACACGTCCCCGGACGAGAATTCATCGTCCGAAAGTCAACGATTTGATGTCAGTACGTGGAACGCATCGGTCGGTCCGTGAAGCAGTTTGCATTGACTTAGCGTGGGAACTGCATGAATGTTTTAACCCTGCAGATTAGGTGTAAATCATTAGCAAACGGGGAGCGTAAAGGAACGCCCTGTACGGTGGGACGAGTGAATCATCCATACGGTGCCATGCTAGACACTCGCCGTATAGTTGAAAGCCAATCCTGCCGATGGTTCGTGACGATTGTTTTGCACACGTTGCATGTGGAGAAGAAGTTTTGAAATGGATACTCGAAACTTTGTCACGAAGCTGGAGAACCGTCACACGGATTATAGTTACATTAGGTGCGATTAATTTTTTGTTACTGTTTCATTTTAATTCAGTTGATTGGTCAACCGAAGAAAACACGCAGGATAATTTAACAAGCTCATCATAGAATTTGCCAGGAATCTTCCTAGAATTCACCCGGACAAGACACTGAACTCCTTCCAACATCAATCATGGCCATAAACTGTCGCAAGAAGAACATGTTTATCTATCGATCCGACGGAAGTATAACGTTGGCCAACAGGTTGGTTGCGTGCTGGGTAGTAACCGCACTCAAACCTGGAGAAGCCATACTGCGTGCAGCAAGTACACGGTCGGTTATGGACGGACGACGATCTGGATGATGGTACTCGCGTTACCCGTAAAGCGTTACCCAGACCTTGACACTACATTCCGACCATCAGGTATGACGTGTCCGCATCACCGCCCGAGTCCAGTTGGATGTATGGTTGGGCAGAATTATGATGACCCCAACGTACGATACGGACGAGTTACGGTCCTGGTGTGACAGCTACGCGAACACACAACTATATGAGGACGACCGGCAAGGATAGAGAACCAAGGAGTTGAAAACTGAATCGATTTCTTATCCATTTTTGTTCCCACCCGGCAGGTCGCTTTGCTATCAAGCCGAAATGGACCCCTCAGCTGGCAAGCTTTCCGAGTGACCTACTTTATGGAGCAGTGCCGTGAAACGGACCAGTAGACCGCGAGGCGGAACAAAAGTTTACCACGCCGGTGGCGGTCTGGCAAATCGATGTGTACAAATTATCGGAACTACTGTGGAACGGGCAAAACAAAATGGTGGAAGGAGCAGTGGAATGATCGGCGGTGGATTCGAAGAACCGTGTTGGGTGGGAACTGGAAATGTGCTATCAGAATGTTTGATTAGCTATCCGGGGAAAGTGTGACCGGTGAAAGTGTTTTCAATTACTAGCCAATAGCCACCATTTTGGAACGGTGGTTTGTAATGGATGTCACTATCTTTCCACTTACTAAAACATACTGTGAAAACATTGAAAGAAGAAAAAACTTATGACCGTGTAACATGTATTATTATTAAGTTAGTGATTTGTTTTATCTCTACTTTGCGAGTACCCGCATTGCTATTGCGGCGATAAAAGTACTGCACCGGGTGCCATAAACGGAGGCTCCGTTTACAACGTCGAACTGTCAAACGATAAGACTAGCTGCGTGCACTTAAAAGTAGGTTAAGTGCTCGCCACATGTTGCCGAAATACAAAGCTAAATATTCCGGAGATAACAGTGAACCTGCAATAGCCATCATCATTGGTTCGTACAAAAAGGTGGCTGGTGCAATGATAAAATAAACTGCGGGTGCTCTGTAGTAAATAAGGGAGTTTTTGTTTCTGTTTAGTAGTACAAAACAAGGCCTTGTGCTTTTGTCTAGGATGGAAATGGAGGTCCACGTAGTATACGGTATAATCAACTCATAACTAACCCACGTTGCCTACACAAGGGAAGAAGTTGAATGTACTCAAGTCTTACAAACCGACTGTTTACTACCGCTACAACTACCCAAAAAAAAAACTAGCGGTTGGAACAGTGCCCATGTTAATTATCAATGCGCAATGAAGATAATCCCGAAGAGGTCGGTTTACATGCTTTGCAACTAGCGATCGATTCGCATCCACGTGCACACGTTAGTTAATGCCGATGCCACGTGGCCTACGCTCGCGTACTATTAAATGCCTCTTAATCTCAGTCCGATTTCGTGGGCGCGAGTAAGTGGTAGTGCTATCATAGCTAATTGAAATTTATCAGCCAGGGTTTTTGGTGGTTTTGCCCTTACTTCCAGTTGTTCTTACTACGTGCCAAACACGCTCGCTCAGTACACGATTGCGGTTAAGATTATGCCCCTCGCTAATGCGACAAGGTACACCCCGTCCCGTGCTCGGATGAGGCGTCCGGGTGGTATCGGGAATGGCATAAAATATTTAATGAAACTCTGCTGCATATTAAGCAGCCGGAGCCCATTGTACCGCTGTCGATTGGTTTCTTAGTTCACGTTGCAAGGTCTGCAAGGTCACCCGTAAGATTAGCGCATGTAGAATGGTAGTAAATTTGGCGGACATTCTCTATTGCACGGGAGTGTTGTTTTTTTTCAGGAAAGAAAAAAACCGAAAAAGCCCCACTGACTCAGTTTCATGGACATTGGAGTTTTTGTCAATTCTTAATAGCAATAAATCGTGAGAGCCTTCACGTTTAAATAGGGAGTTTTGGGATTTTCCAGGTAGAATCGTACCTAACGGTTAACCGTAGTACCGTGCTACTACTGTCAATCACTACGGTCCTTTCACCCGTTCAGGTGAGGGCTATATGCTAAATGTTAGTATTCGCTAATTGTGGGAAAAAGAACCCGGCCACAGCACATGACTCTCTTCGACCCCCAGTCTTCAGGCCTGGAAGGATTTACTCCGCCTCGAGGACGTTACCGTGGGCTAGGGCATAAACAAAAAGCAAAGAAAATTTGCATCCGTTGAATAAAGAACAAACCGGGTACAACTACAACGTCGGTTTCCGGGGCATGGCTGGAAAGGACAGTTTCCGTTCGAGGCGAACCTACGGTACACACTTGCTGGACACTGAACGTACATGGGAGAACTCCGGTAAGAACGTTTGCTGGAGGATGGTGCCGGTGGTCAACGGGGGTCGTTTAGCTTTCTGATGACAATTGATTTTTTATGTGCGTGTGTTCCTTTTCTTGTACTTTGCCTTTTACCGCCACACCCGCCGGTCCGAGGAGAGAGAGAGCGAGTAACGTTTGCCAGCAAATTCATGGTCGACCCGGTACGAGAATCCGGAAGGTTGACCGCAGTGCAATGAAGCGAAAGAGAAATCGATTTGCTAACCTCACATCCGGCCGTACAAATTCTTCCAACGTACTTTAGGTTTCAGAGGTTGCGCCGCACCAGGCCTGTGGTTGTTCTGTGGCTAAACCATTGACAGCTCTGGCGTGTAAAGTGCGAAGGAGGATCGAACCAGCACGGTTTACAGCGTTAGTTTGCCAATTTATGAGCGAACGTGTGTTACGGTCCATTGGGAATAGCAATTGACCGGATTTGGACAGGTGAATGGAGGGTATGTCTTTTTTCTGCGTTACGACGCTATTTCGCGGCGCGTCCACAGGACTTTTTGATATGGAAGTGGCTTTTGTACATTTATTTTCCACCGAAGATGAAGCCCGATGGTTTTTACCCCGATTTCTCCAACTCAAAACGGCGACAATTGGCGACTACGACGACTTATATCCGTAAACTTCAGCCGTTATCTCAACGACCATGAAAAAAAAGTAACAATCCAACTTTAGTGCACATTACGTGTTCCGTGTGCTGAATGTCTATGACATCATTACGGCAAATATTTCAGCAAAGCAAACAAGTGCATTCGTATTTGACATGCTTCATAAACACGGCGAAGGAATTTCGTCGCATTCTTTTTGCTTCAAAGATGGCTGGCTTATTTTTGAAATGCTGAAAAAGCATCGTATGGATGTTTCGTTCGAAGAAAAAAATTGCCATATATGGTTATCAAAGGAAAAGTACATAACTTTGTATAGTGTTGAGGACGCTAAGCATGCGAGACTGATAACAAGCCAAATGCACAAACATCAGATGTGCTTCGAATTCTACAAAGCTCATGCTAAACTTAATAATGTGATCGGTAGGAGTTTCAATCGCAACTATACCATATATTCCAGACACCATCAAGAAAAGCATGGACTGAGGACTTAGCTGGCAATGACATTAATAATGCAACCATCATGCACACATCAACCCCCTATGAAGGCTCTTATGGAAACAGGAGCTGTACTTCCGAATGTACAGGAGACCTCGCCGAATGTTAACAGTAAAACCCAATGCTAATAAATCACTTCTAGACCGTCAAGTACTCCCTGAACCGGACTCCATTAGTTTATAGTAACATGCCACTGAGTAACGTGAAGCATTTTCCACCAAACATCGTAAAAGCACAACACATTATAGTCAAATGGTGTCTCGTAAAACTAGAAAACTGAGAGCCCTCCACAGAAATATTATCTCATTCTACTTTCATCTTCTCGAATAATAATAGCATCGGCGCGAATAAAGTGTATAATAGCTTAAAGCCTTATCGTCTGTACTCTGTCTGTATTGCAGTAGAGCTGTTACCCTACCCGTGATCTCGAATTACGAATCGATGTACTGTGCCAGATAGGCGCTAATGAAGCAAGCAATTTTGTTTATGCATATCGCCTTCCCTCCAACGCCTGCCAAACGATCTATCTGATCTTTCCAGCTCATATATGACTGGCAATATCGGAGATAGGTGGGAAAAATTATAGGCAACAAACTAATTGTTGCAAGCGACAAGCTTACACACCATCATAAACTGCTAATTGTCGAAGGTACACCCTTCTCAAGGTTAGATTGTCTGGCCGGGGGAAGTGTGTCGGACGGACTTTCGGCTTTGATTCCTTTGCATGATCTAACCTCGACTGATCAAACCACTTTAGCTCAAGGGTATTAAACATGTATGCACACACTGAAACGTCACTGTCCTTCGACATTAAATGATCTTTTTTGACGCACTTCCATGACGGATGGAAGCTGGCCCAAAGATTCGTTACCCATTCCATTTGAAGAGACAGAGTACAGATGTTCTCGTACAACGTACCTTCGAGCGTCCAGTTATTATTCGACATGCGGAGTTTACGGTCCATTCTACCAAAATGGACAGTTGTAATTCGTTTTGGGCCGGTTTTGATGCTTACCGAAACATATTAGAAAGGCTGGTAAGGCACTGTTTGGTACGGCGAGACACAAACCATCGTGTACCTGTGGCTAATGCTGAATAATTACTACACTAACACGTGCTTCAGTCCGGTTCGGTCCGATTTCTATGGTTTCGCTTTTGGTACCGGCGGTGGGGGACAGTTGCACTAACTGCTTATTCCTCTCGGTGACAGAGACCAACGTCATCAGTTTTGTCTGCCCACCGTCTTCATATTTCTTGTGTTGTTGCGATCGTGGCAAAGCTTTACATAACATTACCCCGGACTCCGTTCGTATGGGTCGAGACATCGAGGCATTGGAAAGCCTCCAAACCGACTGGCTGAGAAGGAGAGAGAGGAACCAGCTTCGGTCGGTGTTGTTGCACATCGACATGGCTCGTTTGGAGGCACGCACACGCACGCTCTGCTGTCCTAAAGCCCCAGGTAAGACCTCGGTGAGGTCAGACCGGAGATCGGTATGCGCTGTTCAAGCAGACTGGACGAAACCGACAATGACTTAACCTTGCTCGGACGGTTCCCGCGCAATGGCGTTGGTTCTCTCGTGTGAAGGTTTCTTGTTTGTTAAGCAAAGGCACATTCTCATTCGAGATTTCGACGAGAGTGTACAAACGAACACGGGTAGTCGACACTGGAATTCCAGCCAGCGGTACGTGGCGCAACAAGTTGTTGCAGTCGGCTAGAGTCAGAACACCAAACCGGTGTCTATGTTCATTCTTTACACAAGGTCGTAATGTGCCTATGTTGAGATGCAAAATTTGCTAGATAAATCTGTTAATGCCAGCGTGGCACACTTTCACAGCTGCTGCATGGAGCAAAATTCGCAATTCGCAATCCGGTTTGTATCGACTGTGCGCTGATGCTGGACCGGAGGTGATGGTTTGAAATGGGTAGAACACGGCTCAGAGTCATTCTGAGAAATAGCACACGAGGGGGTTAGCAGGGAAGAGACGTTGGGGCACATTTATAAACAAACGCGAACTGATACTAGATTCCTTTCTAGAAATAAACCCGCGCGAGTTGTTTAGCAACTGCTCCCGTACAAGGGAATTATAGACAGTTGGCAAATGGCCAGCGCTGCCAGAGCAGCTAACTGCTGAAAGACTCTACCCAGATCCAGCTCACGGTACACGGTGGATCTAACCTTAAACTCTGCCGCGCAACAGTGGATGAAAATAATTGCCCCAATTTTGGTGCTACAAACCTACTAACCTTTTATTCCGGTTCCGGCCGGTTCATTCGCTACCGATGGTACCGCTAACGCACGTTGTCCCGCACAGAACTCCATGGAATGTTATTCCTTCGAACTCTATATATTTTCCCTCACACCCAATCCGTGACAAACCAGGGATATGATTTTTCCTTTTCCACACACGACGACCAAGATGGGTTTGTGGGGAATGCTGCGAGGAACGGAAAGCATTTCACACAAATCACCAACACTAATGGATGGTACTCTGTCGGTTAGTAGCCACCGCCGTCGCCGCGACCTGACTCATTGCACAGACCCATCCTCATTGCAGCACGTAATCTGATTCACAAAACACACACACACACACACACACACACACACATACACCTTGCGAGGTTAGCAAAAGAAGGCCACACCAAATAAAATCATTCACTTTCCGATGACAGTGCAATAATTGCACAAACCCACGGCTTTTCTTCTCATGCCGTGTGGCAGTGTGGCGTACACCACGTTGGTTAGGCGTTGGAATTTCCACTATTCACATGTTCGCGACCTTCCAAGCGGGCCAAGGGGAACGCGGCTGGACTATTTAATTATTTTATTTTCTATTTATTGCACTCGAATGCACTTTACTGTATAACGTCACTTCACTTTTGAAGATTAAAAAACAGATGAAACAATGTGCTGGTTATGGTTGTTTTGCTTGTTTTTAAACCACTTGCACTCAAGAATGCACATTTATTAAATTGACAGCTAAACCAACCGGGTAACGGCTGTTTCTGTTTGATTTGACGAAGCACCAAATAAAAGCAAAAGAACGCGACAACGTTCCGGTTTGCGCGTGTAGAAATGTTTTCGATCGACCCAGCCGAAGGACGAAGCGTACGTACCGCGACCACACGACCGGAATGAATGAATGGCTAAACCACTGCTGCTGCCCGACCGGAGCGTATATACGATCGGTCTTGTCTGGAGAAGCAAAAACAAAACAAAGCGAAACCCGCGCGGCACCGAAAACGCGAACACACTAACGACCGAAAGGGAAATGCGAGCATAACCGACCTACGGTCCGCGTGGGGAAAAGGGTGGCAACAAGCGACGAACGGCAGCTGTGCGCGCGCACTAACACTAGCGCACACTCGAGCACACACGCACGAACGTACACTCAATCAGTACACTACGTACGTTCAGCATGACAGGCGACCGCGAAGGAGCGTGGCCCACGTGCCCGGGCGGTGTGCAGCAGCGAACTGGACCGGCCAAACGCGACCACGAACCGACGTACTCCCGCGTAACGGCAAGCAACCGTACCAACACAGTGGCACTCTGCTATGAAAGCGTGGTGCTTTTAGGGTGGCCATCGTCGTCATCATCATCATCATCATCATCAACGTTGTTGTACATTGCATCACGCACTTCTTCTCTCTTCGGTCGGAAATGCCAGGACCGGGGTTGATGTGAGCGAACTGCGACAACGCACACACAACGGAGTTGATCGCGAGCGCAATGGGGGAAAACCCGCGCAATGCGAGGATCACCTCACATTAATGGAGCGCGGGAGATGTTTGGTGCGTGAGATGTTGAGAAGATATATCTATCAACGGTATCTTGCGCGTGAAGACAGCTTCGCGTTAACTCTCTTAGACTCTCGCTTTTTCTCTGCTTCTCTCCCCCCGGTAGAAAAACATGCCCCCACGAGAGCTGGAGGAGTCTTTAGGTGGGACATAAAAAATAAAAAAAAAAAACAAACACACAGAAGATCTTCACAGTGAACAACTTCGGTATATTAAACGTTTAGTTCTCTGTTCCACCCTCCCCAACCTTGTTTTTTTTAGTGATACGCAAGTACCATGTAGTTCCGGACAAACACTGATGACTAACAGTACCACAGCTCGAATACTCTGGAACTTATGTTTAGCTCGAGACGTGTGTGATGGACACTGTTTGTGCTGTTAAGGGAAAGGTTGGCTGTAAAGATTCATTGCTGTGAAATGTCTTCCAATGTTGGCGCACAGATTGTGGATCACTCTCCCACCCCTTGACGGTGATCTTTGCGGTACGTTGTTAAACTTTCGTGGCAAATGACGCATTACCATCGTTTTGTGGCTTGTTTCATTAGCGTGTGTTTGAGGGTGAAAAGTGAGCGATTTGGCCTCGCCAACGTAGCAGCGACACCCGCGTTACCGGGTGCGTATGTGGACGTTTTCCATTAGCTGCACTTTTTCGTTCACAAGTCGATTGTTACTGGTAATTAGAGTGATTGAGTGGATTCAAGGTGTATCACCGGATGATATTTGCGTACAAGAATCTTCAAAATGTTTGTGGAAGAAGAATTCTGAAGTAGGCAGTTTCTGAATTTCAGATGTTTGTAAGCAGCAAACGACAAGACAAGCGATATTTTTGTATGTTATGTATACGACAACATGCCTGAACGCTTAACTCCAGATACGCGAATGGATACGTTCAAAGGTAGTAATGCAATGGACGAACTTAACGATATTTTAATTGCACATCTCGTACGTTTTTAGGACGGCAAACTTTGTTCTTGTGCTCTGTCGTACTCTGATGTTCGTTGTTATTATACCATGGTGAAATGAGTGCCTATCACGAACGCCTGCCGAAATTTCTACTAAACTAAACGTAGAAAAACAGATGCCTCAAACTGACTTAGTGGTGTACGCAAGATCACTAGATCAAGCAGACTATGTAGCTACTTGTGAACGATGGCTGTTATTTAAACTGAAGAACTTATAGCAAACTTTAGTTGCTCACTCTTCTCTCAGCCCCATCAGGCCTTGTAGATAACTGGGTTGTCAACATCCGCGAATGGCGTATCACAAGTTGTCCTAAATTTATTTAATGTGATGCCCGCCGTTTAGGTTGAACAAAAATTATGTCTTAAAAAAGTAATCTTACATACTAATATATTAATAAGGGACAGAGAAAATGGGGAAGACGAACACCAGGAAATCATTGAAAGTAGTCGATAAGTCGGGTTCGGAAAGTGGATATCGAGATGTTAAAGTCAAAAACTTCATAGAAGTTATTAAGACATTTCATCGCTCGAACAAAAGGATCATTTTGGCCGTACGTGGTGACGCGAGTCGGGATGTGCAGAGAAGGGCGGGAACGGAGATGAAGACTGGAGACATACAGGTTTTTGGAGGACAGTAAGGATGGAGCGTCAATGGTAGCATAGTCTACTTTCAAGGAAAAATATGCAATTAAATAGCGATTCGCATCTTCGCGAATACTTCCACAGTGTTGGTACAGGTGTGGTGGAACCGGGCATAGCTTTTCTCTGTACAGGTAAACAAATGCGAAGACTGCAGACTCGCATGATGGATTTGCGTTATTCTAGTCTCTAGTTTCTTTTTCGTTGGTTTCAGCGATTCAGCTAATCTGGGCTATGGCACGTGGAAGCTGTTTTTAAGCATCTTTGCTGGTCTCTACTCAGATATTCGCTTCTTTGAGCTACAGAAAAGACATAAGACAGTTCGTCCGTCTCGGGATGATTTAGGCGAAAAGTTGCGGCAGAACAACATAGTGAGCCGTGCAGATCACGCTGGTTTTAGTGTGAAATATGTTTTCGTCGAAAGAAAGCACGTCGGACGCATGATTGATAGATACCTCGGTCGGGTAGCCTTGGTTTTTTTGTTGCTGTTCCTGTCCAGTGGAACGAGTATGATGACAAAATTAGCTTCCGGTGCTGATGGAAAAGCGTCGTAACACATCCGCCGGGTTGGGTATATGGGGTGTGGTTGCCGCCGTGGTTTGCCACAGTGATTTGTTTATGGCTGGTCATTCAATATTCTCGCATTATTTATCGATAAATGGCCCTGTGCTGGAAGGAGCTGAAAAAGCATTTGTACGACTCGTGATTTTGTGCTAAATGGTTTGGTGTAGACACATTTGTTAGTAGACACGTTGGCTGAACGTCTGTTAGCAACTTTTATGCTTTTGCTTATTGGCGTTCTTTTCAGGATTGTATTCTAGAACCAGCTTTGCATTATTACCAACCAAGCTATTTTACTGTTAGATACATACATAAATGCCTTTCTCTTACTATACTTGATCAACGCGTTCACTTTTTTTTAATATCTTAAGAATGATAATAATGTATTTGGCAAAACAATTTCAATGTACCACAACATTAACATTTCAACACATCCATACTGCACGTTACCTCACTGCTGCCGGTATGTGACCTTGCCAGACAAAGGGGGTGTAGTGAAAAGGGGGTATCAATCAAAGTACAATTTCTAGCATATACACTTCCATCCCTCGTACCGAACTTCAAGCACTTGCATAAATGCTACGGCAAGCCTGCACTACACTAAAAATTATTATTTCCACCAACACACGCAACCCCAACAATCCTTCGTTCGACCCCGCTGCCAGAACGTGCGAACGTGAAAAATCAATAAATCATTAATTATAAACAAACAGAATCAGTGCGCCATTTCGGTGGGTATTGATTGTGTGACGGCATATTTCTTCCTTCCCTATACGGACCACATATGGCGGACATGTTTCCGTCGTGTTGGTTTGGGATTACTTACGATCAATTGCGTACAACCTTTTGCATCGGTTGTCAGTCCGCTTTCCGATTGTATTATCGAGGTAAAGGTCATACTCGAACCTTTCACGAAATGGTTCCAAAATCTATCTAGTAATTCAGCGAGTAGCATCAGTGTGTGATGTGTGCGGTTCGGAATGCTAAAAAAATTAAATGTTCCGTTTTTCGATAGGATTTCCATTAGGCTCCAGTACGGGTAACGTCATTGATGCCGTGCTGTGTACTGCTCGTGACGGTGGATGCGAAATTTCTAGACACCGTTCCGGTATACGCGTGATCGGAGTGGATTCCATCAGCTGCCGAATGATTTCCGTTGTCGGTGCCTGGCCATTCGTTTGGTGATATTTCATTACGGTAAAGGCAACGGCACGAAACGCCAACTGGTACGTAGTTTTGAACCTGGAAGTACACAAAAAAAGGCCAATCGAAACGAATAGGCTTCGACTTTTGATTGAACTGTGTGAGTCCTTACTGTTCGTTTGGATCGCTAGGGTCGATCGAGGTCACGTCCAACGTGTCACTGCTCGTACCGTTACGAGAATGGTTGTGAGTTTCGCGGTGTACCTTCACCGTGAGGTACCGATGTTCAGTCGGCAAAAACTTCTCAATACCGGTGAACTTCGTTGTAACGAAGGTGATGGGAGCATTTGGACCACGCTTGAGCAAATGCTCTATCGAGCCAATCAGTAGTGACTTCCCCTCGAGATAGTTAGTGCCCTTGCCAAATTCATCAATCAGGACCAACGATTTGGCGGTAGCATTTTGAAGCACACTAGACATCTGATACAGTTCTGACATGAAGGAGGATCTGCCACTGAATATCGACTCGGGATGATCGAGCCGGGTGTAGATCGAATCGAGAATGGGAATTTTAGCGTACGTAGCCGGTACAAACGAACCCACATGAGCCAGATAACAGATGATGGCCAACTCCTTAAGGTACGTTGTTTTTCCTACGGACGTATCTGCGGCAATCACATTTATCAGGTGACTGTTTGTCTCACCTACGTTGGTAACGTTCGAACGGTATGATCTGCGGTGTTCTAGCACAACATGCCGACCAGCTTGAATGTGCAGGAGTTTTTCATTACATATTGTTGGGCGCACATAGCGATGCATCTTTGCCACGGTTGCAAATGATAGCAGGGCGTCCAGTTTTCCGGCCTGCTTAAATATACCCATCACTTCCGGGAACTTTGCGCCCACAAATGTCGTTAGACGCGTCTGTACCGCAAGCTCGTGTTCAATCAATGTTGCGACCATTTGTCCGAACTCGTCGTTCAACTCTTTGCATAAGTTAATTTGAAAGTACGCTGTATTCTCGGCCTGGAATACCAAATCGAACGAGGAATTGTTGAAAATTCCCGAACGTTGCAACTGCTCATCGATCTGGGTACTGATCACGAAGCCGAACGATGGCAGATACGTAACGCAGATGTTCGCCATGTCGAGTTGCATCGTTTCCAGACCAAGTCGGGACGATTCCATCACGATTTGTCGCAATCCGTCGTACTGTTCGCGCAAACGATCGACGGCCGGATCCAGCCCCGCACGAATAGTCACCTTGTTCTCTTCCTCTCCCTTCTCCAGGTCCAAACACTTATCGATCGTGTAAAGAACGTGTTTGAGCGCGTTACCCGGATTGCACGTGTACTGGCCTAGCTCCTGGACTACTGTACCCTTAACGTTTGTATCCTCGAGTGTTAAGGCACAAAGTTTGCAGAGTGTATACATGTAGTACAGATTTTTTTTCAACATTTTCCAATCCGTGTTGCGAGCGGTACCTTGTAGAATCTTCCGGTAAAGTAGTCCTATGTTGGACAGATGTTTCAAACATTGATCAAACTGATTCGCGTAGCGAACATTCTCAAGTAACCACTGTACGGTATTGAGACGGTGCTCTAACTCTATCCGATCACGTATCGGTTGCGTCATCAGGCGGCTTAGCCATTCTTCCCCATTCTTCGAAGAGCATTTGTTGAATAAACTGAACACGGACAGCCCCCGCGTGTCGGTACCACACTTGAAACCGGACGGATGCCGGCTGGTGTCAAATATTTGCAGCGCTTCATACGTTAACCCATCAATGATGAGTTGCGTGCTGGGCGTAACGAGGTTGATCTTCGTTACAAGCTGTGCCGGGGATATGGAGTCACCCACGGTATCCAAAAGCAGTAACAAATTACCGACACTGTACACTAGCAATTCTTGTTCAAATGGTAGTATACTCTCGAGAAATGTTTGGCACTCGTGCTCATCTGATTCCGGTGGCATTCCGGGAAGTTTTAGTGCCAGTAGGCGATTTTTGGCAGTGGTTTGAGTTTGTGCGGAATACTCAACAATTTTCACGTTTGCTGGTTGCGTATCCATTGCTCTGTTCTCGGCTGTCGAGTCAGCAGTATCCGGTTGGTTGGAAAGGGCAATAGGAACACCCAACACCTCATGAAAATCATCCAAAAAACAACTGGAGCCAGAGATAACGTAGAACAAAGGACGATAGCGACGGACCAGCTCACGTAGCAGCACATACTGAGGCCGTGGTTCGATTGCTTGTTGGATTGCGTACAGCTCTAGCTGTTCGATATCGTAGTAGGCCGCGCCGAGAGCTCCCGCATTCCAGCATATGGAGATAATCTTTCCTGCGGGATTAGTGCCCTGAGAATCACTTGTTGGAGCTTCCGACTGCATACCTACAAATAAAACCGGTTAAAAATGGTATGATGCGACACAATATGGCTACACTTACTCATACGCTTTTCACGGCGAACTACTCACCAGGCAAACACGTTCACATATGATCACGATTTTTATGTTACAATGCACTACACACTATGAATACAAGGTTCGGGCGTTTATGAATTCCACGGCAACACGCCGTTGGATGCTAGATCAATTTCGAACCCGCAAAGGAAAAGATTTGACATTTAACGAGTCGCCGGTACGTACATCGCACGCTATTTATAAACACTGTGGCCAAGTGAGAATCTGCGTTGCGATGCGTCAAAAGATCAAAACATGATCAAGGAAAGGCAATTCTATCTAAAAAATATGTTAATAATATGCACGAATTGTTTAAGTACTGAATTATGTTATCACTGATAAATGATTGGGCAGAAACAACACCTGTGTCCTCTGGATGTTTGCTTCACTTGCGCAGATAATAGTGCGTGTCCTTACTATCTGCTGTAAAAGTGAAGCAGTTCGATGACATTATAACACAATTAGTACAGCTGTTACTTTCTCTGCTTCTGTAAGGACAACATTCCCGTTATTGCTTAATCTACTGCAGAGCGTACTAAACACACTACTTTCGGTACTGACAATGTGATCATATTCGAGGAATGACTTTGGGAGCAGCCGTTTGTGTGAGGCAGAAAGCACGCGAAGCAGGTGGTTTGTTTACAAGCGACTGTATGTTGAATAGGACAGGTGTGAGAGCGTTTCCAAACCGTGAGAACGATCGGTCGATTCGTGAGAGAGCAAAACACACATGAAGGCTCCTCTAAACAACGCGAAAAACAAGGCAAGTACAGTACGTACCAATGAAATGGACTTATCCTAGGTGAATTTATCGCGCCAAACTCATGTTCAATCAAATGACAATAATTAACAAACAAATGTCCCCAATATGTAAGCGAGATCCACGTGGAACACTCCATTTGCAGTGTGCAGCTGATTATCGGGCATGTGCAATCATCGGAACAATAAACATAATGCACACTTTCGATTGCTGCGTAAATAGTCACGTTCCGTATGATGTTTCCAGCACGCCGCCGGTCTGTTCTTGTACGTTCCAGACCCCAACTTATCATGCCAACATTCCAAAGGCAGGGCTCGATCGCACGGCCGTTTAAAATGCGTCTCGGTTTCTTTGTAGATCATTCGTACCGTATTGACCATCATGGCGAGTGGAAGTGCTGTTTGGCTACTGTTGCTGGTGGGTGCTGTTGCTGTTAGTACCGTCCACTGTGACATTGGTACACCGTGCAAGGTGCTTTGCGAAAATGGTGCAGAAATGAGTAAGCCGTCACAGCATCGTGATTAGTTGTTGCATTAGCTAGACTCATCCCGTTTTTTGATGAATTTTCAGCTTCCTGTAAAACAGGAAAAGAGATCTTCAATTGCTGCGGCCCGTGTCGGGAGCCGACGTGTGATGATCCGAACCCGAAATGTGAGGAAGGATGTAAAGCGGGTTGCTTCTGCAGATCTGGATACATTCGTCTACATGACGATGGCCCATGTGTTTCGATTGATCATTGCAGTAATAAAGAATAACGCACATGAAATAATTGATTTTGCCTGTTATGGATAACGAGACATGGTTTGTTTGAAAGAAACAAAAAAAAAATCGTTGAACAATGCTTATGTATCTGATAAAAGTAATGATCCTGTTTTATCATAATGTGAGCAACTCACTATTTTCTAGTGGCGGAAATAATTGTAATCGTTACTTTTTCGTTAGGTTGATCGTGTCTATATTAAGCAATTTGTTCACATTTTAAATACAGATTTGGGAGTACATAATAGTGGAAGCTCTTCTAATATTTACCACTTTAGTAGCCAACATGAGGATGTGGACAATAAACGTAATTATTTTTATTTGTCTGTTGAACGGAACTATCGCTACTGAAAAGAGCAGTTCTACAGATACTTTGTTTCAAGGGCGTAACGAAACAAAGCCGTACACGTTCAAAATTTTGAAATATATCTGCATCGGTACACCGTACAAGCGAAGCCGGCTAAACTACTGTAAAACGGTTCTGCGCCGCAACAAACCGACGCTTCTCAACGTGTCCGTCACTGTGCCAGAGGTGCTCAACTACATCTGGGTGGTGGTCAAAGTTCACTACAAGTTCTCTACCTACCAGCCATTTCTGATCGACATGGAGGAGGAAGCATGCGGGTATATAAAGAACCGTCCGGTCATTCCGCTGACGGATTACATATTTGATACGTTCGTCAAGTCGGTTCCGGCACTTTCGGCACCCTGTCCTCACGGGGTATGTTAAGTGGAACGGTGCGCTGAATGAACTGCACAATAATTTGTACTACTTTCTACTACCCAGAATCGAACGTACAACATTGTATGGTGGCTCGAAGAACGTCTTACGCCACGCTCCATTCCAGCAGGGGAGTACCGGTTGGATCTGAAATTTGTCGCCAAGGATAATGTGACTATTTTTGCATCGGAAACGTACGTGATGGTACGGCGAAGTGGCATCATTGGATCGATGATTGAGTGGTAAGATGGTGGTGACATGAACTTTTTTTTTATCCATCTTTCGAACATTGGCGCGGTAATCTTTTGTCTGTTTCGCATACACTTTTGAACCCTTATTTAATATTAATGGTTCAGCAAGCATCATATAATTGTAAAATACAGATAAATAAATACAGAAAGACGTGAAAATTATTCATTCTTCGTTCAAATTTTTATTTATTTTTTGTTTTATGTTGCTGACAGATGGCGAACCAATTAGAATGTAATTTGGGATTCAAACTAGAATGAACTTCCTACCAATTAGCAGTAACTTAGACACGTATAGAGTATATATGCACTAATTATGTTTACCGGTCGTTTAGATAACGATTGATAATTGCTCTGTTTCTATAATGTAAAAGTGTGCATATAATGTGTTGTTTAAATGCTGACTATGTTCAGTCTTACAATGAACAAGTACATTGATGGAATGGGGCTTATTGTGGTGTTTTATGTCTGCTGCAGTGGGCAGTGTAAAAAAGGTGCTGAGTTTCGGCCGGATCTGGCTGTGAACGATAGCAGACCGTACAAAATCAAAATCACCAAGTATGTGTGTGTGGAAACACCTTATGAACGCACTACGCTGAACTACTGTAAAACGATATTGCGGCGGAACAAACCAGCCGCCTTCAACATTTCGCTCGATGTGCCGGAGGTGTTAAACTACATCTTGATGACGGTTAAGTCATACTACAAGTTCTCCACGTACCAACCATTTCTGATCGATATGGAGCAGGAGGGCTGTGAGTACATGAAGAACCGTCCATTCATTCCGCTGACCAACTACGTCTATGAGATACTACAAAAAACCGTACCGGATATATCCACACCATGTCCTCACGGCGTAAGTAGTAAGAGGTTGATTTTGTATGAGGTTCTATGCAACAATTGGATTTCATTCTATCTCAGAATAGAACGTACACTCTCGTGTGGTGGTTGGATGAGGACTTCTTACCAAGGTCCTTACCGGCAGGGGATTACAGGCTGGATATAAGATTTACTGCTCATGACAAGGTAACCGTGTTCGCTATGAAGGCTTTCTTTTCCGTTCGTCGGTCTGGAGTGATCGCTTCAATGCTGGAGTGGTGATTGGAATAAGATTGATAGATTTAGAATGAATTACCAACACAAACAATACAAACTATTTCAATGAGTCTATTATTTATCGAAGATATCGTAACGCAAGCATAAGGCATCAGCATCTGAAATATTGTCAAATAATGACTGCAAGAGATCACGTATACCAAATGAGAAAAGCATAAAGAACTGTAATAGTACATTTTCTTCTGTAACTGTACTGCACCTGCAGAGCGTCTCGGTGGTGAGAAAGAAAACGACACCGATCTTAAAACTGCTTAACTATTCAATTGTGTATAAATTTCATGTTACTCAAGTCAGAAATGTCAGACCTAGACTTCTCGAGGTTGTAGTGTCATTGACGAAGAAATACTAAATACGTATGTACCATCGGAAACATAGTGCACTATAAACTTACAGACCCTTATCCATTGTCCTTACAGATCCTTATATTATTATTTTACTATCCTATATTACAGAGTAACTTGTACACATGGAGGCGTTAAATGCGATAAATTGTTCAAGTCAGCATTAAAACTTAAGACCAAAATTTGTTAACAGCTATTTTACACATACGATTAAAGAGCCTAGCCTGAAAGAGAGCTTATTGTAGCGTAATTGATGATTTTTACGTGAGTTGACCTCACTTATTCCACCGTACTGAAGTTGTACTGATGTGCATATTACAGCACCGTGTTGAACCTGTGTGGTGCTATCATGCTTCTAATGGCTGATGCCCCTATCGTATCATCCGAGGCCGATTGTTAACGAATTTGCTTCCATGTGTTGTATTATCTAAACATTTCTGTACGATCACTACTAGAAAAGTCATTTTCCTATGATGACAGATGATCTCGATATGATCCAATAATGCCCAAATCACAATTGATCCGATTGCTAAACGAAGCATTCTAAATCTTTCGAATCCAAGTATTAAAAGTATGTACTTTTAAAGTGATAATCTCATACAATAGCCTATTATTGAATTGGCAACTAGCTGCTTTGTAAAATTGTTGAGGATGTGATGAAAGAATAAGTTTTGGTACCTTACTCTGCTCTTTGGAGTATGGTATGTTGCTTTTGATATAGTTTACGGCAACTAAGAGGAGTGGAAAAATGAGACTCCTCGAGAATGACGTGTGTCGAAATACAATATACGGAAACTATAGTCAAAGAATGTATGTATGTATGTATGTATATATGTTTTTATTGTTCGCCTTAAAGGCTTAACAAAAATCGCTTACATGCTAAGTAC
>KI423683.1:0-17972 GCA_000473375.1 Anopheles culicifacies | reverse complement strand
TCTTAAGTTCCTCATGCTACGATGGGCGATGGGATGATGGTAACGCTACTCATCGATAAGTGAGACTGGTTCCAAAAACCCATTCGGACTGTTTTCATGTAACATTACTTCCTATGTTGATGTAAAAGTCAAAATACAGGAAGCTAAATCCGACAGCTCATGCTCTAGTGCCACAAAGTCTTCCATGCCTAGCCATGCCTCTTCTATTGGAAGTTTCCTCTCTCTACATAGACTGCAATTTGTTTAAATGTGTTTAAATGAATAGTGTCACAATATTGTCTTCAATTTTGTAATAAAATAGGGGTTGGATATGAAATAACACCAATAATGGCCAACCAATAATATTTCGAGAATCACTCGATTCTCATTTGAGTTGATATCGCTTAGTAAAGATTGTGGTTAATAGGTTTACAGGTCAGATTCATGCCCTTGAATTTCCTTCGAATTCTTGGAAAAAATACACTTGAGAGTTAGGGTCCCATCACCAATAACCAGAGCTTCCACATAGACGTTTTACCTTTCTTCACTTCCATATTTGGTACAATATAATTGAGAAATAGCGAATAATGTGACACACAGCAGAAATCATTCTTTTGGAAAATTACTTCACCGGGACACGTGGTGTTAGCCTATTCAGCCGCTGAACTGAACGAAAAAGATAAAAATAATCGTTATTATATTGATTCAATTGGAAACTCCTTTAACGTTGGATCAAATACCTAAGACTATCTTAATTTCAAACAAAAACCTGCCAACAAAATGCTTGCGAAGGAGTACATGGAGGACTCTATTTCTGAAATATCTCTCTCCTTAAAATAGCATCATGAAAAGATTACCAAACTTTTATAACTGTCCTTTATGAAATGTAATGTGTGTCCTTTGCAAAATGTACCACAGATGAAAGAGTTCAACGTTTTATTTCATTGTCATTGAATACATTGAATAATTCCGTTGTTACGTGGTCTAATGGTCTCCTTTTTTGTTTGATCCAGATATGGGTAAAGGTCAAGGTCGTCGTGGTACAATTCTTTCACATTCCTTTTTTACACAGCTGTTTAAAAGAGATTTCAGCAAGGATCGAGAAAGCTTTTATAACAGGACATAAAAAAACAATTTAATTTATGCAAAATGGTGTTTTTTTTCTGTAGCCATATTGCATTATCCAACAATGTAATTCTGACATATCAGTCGTGGTTCAAGTTGGAATTTTAAACATCTCGGTGGCCTCAAGTTTTTAACTTTTTGTTTGTTTGGCCAATTATGGGCCAGAAATCGATAAAAAAGATTACCAAAACATCGCAATTGTCAAGGGAAATCTTGAGAATCAAGTACAATAAGTGCGTGTTTCAATCGAAGGTCAAATGATTCCATGTTTTTAGATAAGTTTTGGCTTATTCTTCTATGCTCTAGTTTGTGTTCATTTCTAACAAGACGGTTAGTGTTCTTTGCCTTAATGCAAATTAAATTGAAAAGGGAATTATGAAGAGTTTGATGTTCATTTATCCAATTATCACAATTGATATAGACATCATTAATAGCAGATAAATGTACAAAGATTCTACAATGCTTTCTGTACATGATTGTGAAGAGAATTCAATCAGTTTAACACAACTTGTACAATAAATCCCTTGGCATGATTACATCCTGGTAACCCTCGTGTCAATTCCTTTAACTAATCATTTTGCATACATTCAAATTAGATTTGCTTTTTTCCATTCTTTATGCCTAATACCAAGACATCAACATAATGATAGATGATTATGTTGCCGCTACTTGATGTATCGACCCCAGCAGCTACCAAAAGGGGCCACCGATGGGCACCGAAAGCATTGTCAAACCCACAAGTGTGACGACCGGAAGAGCCGGTGCCCGCTTCTCGTTAATACATCATGCAAAATCGATTACTTGCACCACACCGTGCTACGAAACTGTTGTGAATATTTCCTTCCCAGTGAGATGCATCGGTGGCAAAGGTGAGGAAACTTATTTTCACCATAATTAGAATGTAATTTATCATTTTACATATCAGCCCATCCTGCTGCCCGTATCGGCATGTCACGGCCAACTGAATATGTAATCTGTGCAGCAAAAAAATCCCTTCGTTTTTAAAAAGAATTGAAAAGAGTTTCCATTTTAGAAAAGGCTGTCTCACTCACTCGGCTCACCCCAAAATCGGAAGGAAAGGATTAATAAGCTATTGGAAGTCGGGGTCCGCTTTATTATCTCGCTTGTTGTCGCAGTGCCTTTAGTGCGAGATGGATGGCCGTGAGCTCTGGCCTCCGAAGTGGACGTGAACACCACCTTAGGTTGGTGCTTAGGGGGTAAATGGTTTCAA
Organism: Anopheles culicifacies; assembly: GCA_000473375.1. Taxonomy (NCBI): domain Eukaryota; kingdom Metazoa; phylum Arthropoda; class Insecta; order Diptera; family Culicidae; genus Anopheles; species Anopheles culicifacies. The sequence continues at coordinate 15,637 of KI423683.1, read as the reverse complement.
ACGGGGCAAGATTATATTGGGGGTTATTGTTTCGTTATTTATCATGACATTTCAGTTACAGCTTTTCTTACGCGGCTGCCGCGTTGTGGCACGTTATCGAGCGCAATGCATTCTTTCGGCTTTTCAATACTGCAGTAAAAGGGGTGTCTATCTTGTCCCGAACCCTTATCGACCGTTGCAAAACGGGTGATAGACGCATCCCTTGTTTCCGTGTTGTCAAACATCCAAGTCTAAGGGATGAAAGGCAAAGTAAAAAAAAAGTGAACGGAAAAGCAGTGGCAATGCAAATGATGTGGAAGATAAATCTGTTTTTGGCTATTATTTTGAAATTATGATGAATTGTCTGGTGATATATCCTGGCGCATGCTGATAGAGATGGGTTATTTTGCTAAATAGTTATTTTCTTTAAACAAAAGTATATAAAGCCATCATCTCTGTTTCAATCATCACAATTGCTTATGATTCCTCTTAAATGTTCAAACAATAGTGGTATTTTATCTGGAGCTTATTGAATTAGAGAACACTTTTAGCTCTTTTATTTTTGTGAGATTGGAAAATGGTCCAAAATATCGAAGAACATCGTTCAGAAAACATGTATATTTAATGAAATACATGGAAATTTATGAAATTGACGGTTCAAAGAGAAAAAAGCTATTAAGGAGCACAATAAGAATTTTCTTATTAGATTTTTCCTATTTGAGTTCTCAATTGCCTTCAGTATCTCCATTTTCCAGACAACTTGTGGACTTTTCTTAGTATTTTCTCTTGTATGATTTTCTTCCACAATTTTATTCTATTTACATCTACAATTACAAAAAAAACATAAATAAAAAACCAAACACTGTTCTTTTTTTTTCATTTTTTCCATATTCGCTTCTATTTTCCTATATTTTCTTCATCCGTTAAATATATGTTCATATATGTATATATATATATATATTTATATAATTTACTGATTTTTCCTTGGGGGGAAGGGGTCTGAGAAAGAAAGTGATCGAAGGGTTCGCTTGATTGAATCGTGTGTGTGTATATTGTTGACGGTTCTATTGGTTGCTTGCTTGCGTGTGTGTTTCTTTGTGTTGACGATGCCAATATAATTGCGTACTTGTTATACATTTATTGCGTGTACTGTGTGTGTGTTTCTGTAAGATCCTGGTTCCAACTGGCCGTTTATCATCAACTTCTGGGGTTTTGCATTTTTATTAACCTTTGATTTTTTTTTCTTTTGTTTTCGCTTTTGTTGTCCAAAGGATTCAAACGTGCATTAATACTATCGTGCTTAATATGTTTCTTTGTTTTCTTCTCTTGCTTCAATCGTGGTTTTGTTTTGCTTCTCTCTCTTCTATTGTATCCAGTTGTTTACCGTTTACTGTTATCCTGTTGCTCTTTATTAGGTGTGTTTTTAAACAAAACAAACAAAAACCCAGTGCATTTTATAGCTTTTAAACGGGTTTGCAAATTTTATTACAAATGGGGCCATGGGGCGATTCGGGAAACGCGTTTGCTAAATCACATGATCACTCCCTCCGAGAACATATTGAAATACTTAAACCACAAATAGGCTTACCAAACCCGAAACAGTTCTCGGTACCGGGATGTGCGGAGCGTTCTATTTCTTGTCTTTGTTAGGGTTTTTTTGTTTGTTTGTTTTGCTTTGTTTCCTTCCCCATTGTTTACTAGTGTGATACAGGCATGTATAAAAAGGTAGCTACTTGTACAATACTAACGCATCATATGTGTGGTTTACGCCGTGTCCGATCGTGTATTATTTGTGTAACAGAAAACATATTCTTGCCGACTTAATTAATTTGTTCTATAACTTCCGATTCCTTACCCAGAACGTTCTTGCGTGTTCTTTGCTACATCGTTTTGTTTATTCCTTCTTGTTTTTTTACAAACACCCATTAAGGGGCGATCAATAGCATTTTTCCCATGCTTTACCTTCTATTTACAACGCTTTCTATTGCGCTAACAGAGTTCGAACTGTTCTGTTAGTAAGTATGTGTTTTTCCTTATTCAAGTGCATGTTTGACGTTCGACAAATCGTACTAAATATTTACAAAAGTTTGCATTGCATTCTCAAAGGGTTGTGCATTTGTGTGCATTGAACGGAGTTGTGTGTGTGTTCCTCTTTTTTTTGCGCAACCCCTTACACTCATACACACACACTCATTTCGATTATTCGGTTTCATTTTCCCTATACATTAACATATCTAAACCGCAACGTTTTATTTTCCGCCCCGGGGGTGGAAAAATGGTGGATGGGAAAGTACAAATGTGATTATTTCCTACACAGTGTGTGTGTGTCAAAAAACTATCGTTTGCAAATACGTAATTCTCCCTTCCCTCTCCATCCATCCGGTATGGGATTACAGCGATTAAAGAGAGGAAAAACAATAACAGAACCAGCTACCATTTATGAATGAAAATGAAAGTCTCGCAAACCGTATGCCACATGCTGGATTTCGGCCCTTATCAATCCACATATCAATTCATATCATTGCATTTTTGTTCTCCTCACAATGTTTTTTTTTTTTGTTTGTTTAGTTGTTTTCGTTTTTATCACAGATTACAAATGCGTCTCGCAACGAATTGTTAGCTTTTCCTTTTGTGTTGTTGTGGGTTTTTTTTTTGTTTTTCGAAATGATCAGTTAGTTCTTTTGTCCACCATTTTGCATACAACATTATCCGAATGTAATATCCTTGATTGTGATTAGGATGTTTTAGAAAGCAAAAAAAAACACTCTAAAATAATGTGAGACTTTTGTAAAAGAGGAGTTCGATCGTTCGAATGCATGCGATCCGAACTTGTGGATTTTTAACTTCATCGCTTCTTCGTCGGATCTTCGGGTATTTGGGAGGAAAAACTGTTCGGTTCTCTCTTCGTATTCGTATAAAAATTGCACATATTATGATCTCGCCCTATGGTTACAGTGCTTAACACACGTCTATCAGTAGCGCATCGTTTCGATAAGAAAATTGTAACGTACTAGTACTCCGATTAGCTAGCTTTCGAAACAGTGGACAGTGGGGGAGGGTTTTCTCTTTCCTAGTTGCACTTGGCCCGCTTTACTTAATGCTTCTTGTTGCCTCCTATCTCAGTATCGCATCAGTACTTAGTGGTTTATGAAAGTGGTTTAATTCCGTGCCCATCCCTAGTGGATGTGTGTTAAGTACGCCATTTTCGTTTCGCATATCATTCGAGGTGTCGTATACGTGTCGCAGGTGTATTGTTTCGCTGCATCCATCGTCGCCGGTGCTCGTCCTCATAGCGAATACTCCGGAGTTACGTACGAACCGCTAAATGAACATTCTCCATACGTATACTGTGTAGGTGCGGTGGTTTGATAGCTCCTTGGTTGAAAGGTTGTGCAACTTCCTGAAATAGTTGTGAGAAAGTAAAAAACCAACATTAATAAATCATTCTAAAGCATCGATTATTGGACGGGGGTTTAATAGATATGACTATGAGCGAATAATTTCCACAACACACCAAGGGGAAGAGCGATGATTGTGTTAATCGATTGGAATAGGGTGCTAATGACAGGAAGGAGATCATAAACCGCTTCACTTCATCTCGAGCTACAGGAAGTGAGCTCCAAACGAAAAAAAAAGAATTGATCCATTCTCCAAAAACAGACCATTTGGGGTTGATCGTAAAATCAAACCTCCGTGAACCAACAGAGAATTCACACATTTTATGACGCCTTTGGTCGAAAAGCGGGAGAAAAAGCAAGAAATTATGATCCACTCTCGCATGATCCACCCGGGCATCATTACGCAATGTCCGGTAGGATCGGCTCCAAAGAAGCAGCGCCTCAAAACAGAATGTCCACCAAACGCGCTTTATCAACGCCTCGCGATGTGACGCATCGGTGCCGTGAGATGAGATGAGATTTATGATATTGTTGGGATCGTCTGCATTAATCTTTCGCCTGTGTTTCGCCGTTTGGTTTTGTTTATCCATGCCGCGCGGTTCCATCGACAAGCGAAGCGTTTGCCGCCCGGCTCTCGGGCTAATGGTCGTTCTCGCTTATCGAGCTGAGGGACCATCGGCAGGGTGAGAATGTCCGGAGCAGTTGATTAAGATAGACGATCGCTCAGTACCGATAAGCATCATTAGTTCGAATGTTTATGAATGAATTAATATAAACCACCGTCCGGACGGTGCGGAGACGGGACGACCATTTGCGGCATAGCTTGATCGTGCGCCTAACCTCACCCTAAACTTCTTGCGAGCCTCCAACCACGTTGTGTGTGTTTAGGGGTAAAAGTGATCGCATCCGTACGATACTGTCTCATTATAAACGCTGCCGCCCGGTAGAGTGCCGGTACTCTCGTCCCGCGGCAAACGAAGCACACACCATTCCCGAACGGAAAGCGAAGGCGTACCAGTGCTTCACAACCGGACCAGACTTTCCGGTGCCCCACTCTACGTGAGCTCTTGCTCTTCATCGAACCAAACGAAGGAAAAGTGCGACAGAAGAACGCGCGATCTTCAGTGACATCCGTCTTTCCCGTCCAACGGATCGGTGCGTTTGGGTGTCATTGACGTTAGTCAGCGCAGCGAACGAGAGCGAACGAGCGAAGACGCAAACGGGCAGGACAAATTTTTCCTTTATTCAAAAAAAAACGAGCCGAGCTAAATAAATAAAACCCACGCGCGTTTTCGGGACCGCGCCGTTGCCGCCGCTCGCTGGCCTTGAGAAACAGACCTCAAGTGGACGATCCTTTTCGCTTACGGGGCGTTTGGTGCGTGTTTCTTCCCCTAATGTTTGGCTGTCGCTAAGACTGTGCCGGACGGTGTTTTATCTGTTTGCCTGTCCCACCAGTTCGGGTTTTTTGTTTTCCGCCCATTGGCATCACCTTTTGTTTTTTCGTTGTCCCGTGGTTTCTGAGGTGCGGCATTTAATATGCGATCAAGAAATTTATTCCCGAACATCTATAAATCAGGAGAAATATATCCCGACCGGGCGAGACCCGGGTACACGGATGCCATTTGAAGTGAAGATACGGCGTTGAGGATAGATCAAAGCGATGATCGTTACGGAGGCTGCAACAGAAGAAGAAGAAGAAGAAGAAACTCAAAGAGAACGCATCCGAGAACAGGTTCCAAGGCGAGGGCTAGTCTGCACTAATTTGTGTACGGGATCGTCTAGTAACAAACGGGGTCGCATCATTCGTTTGATGTTTGAGAAGTTGGGAGAGTTTTTTTGAGGAAAAAAGCAACTAATTAAATAAACACTCCTATCGTAGACATCTCCCGGAGCTCTTTGCGGAGTTGATATCATGCGTACGTCAAGTTGGTGCAACACGTGATAGAAGATAAACAGAACGACATCCACGCTTTTGTAAAGTAAACGCTGCAGGTTGCCAGCCTCCAGAGTCAATGCAAAAATGTTATCTCTTCCAGGCCAGTGCGACAACATCGGACTGTTGCCAAAGTCATTGAAAGTGTGTCATTCGAAGAATGGGCAATGAATTTATGTTCGCAGTTTGAGTGTCCGCTATCAGCATCCCTGATACTATCGCCACAATTCGCCCAAGGGAAATCTTCGTCCTTAAATAAATCCTCCAATCGGGTGTGTGTGGCTTAGACGAAGCAGCAAAAAAAAAAAAACAAACGCAAGAGGAATGGAACTAACTTTTTCCCTACATTAATTTTGTCACGTGGATGAGCGATGCTACGCTGTCCAAACATTTCAAACAAACGCCGGCAAACACGCACGTGCACCGCATTCTGAGCCGTTGTTGAGCTGATTGTGTTTAAGTCATAAGGTTACTTGATTGGGAGGTGGATGAAAATGAAAATCCCACTCAACACCTCCCCCCCTCTCCCCCCCCTCCCTACGAAAAAAGGCAGGACTTTTCCGAAAAATTCCCGCCAACCCTGAAGTGCCCTTGGACGTGGACGTCGTATTAGATTCATGGCGCGTCTTTGTGTGTGAAGGCGTGCCGTTGACGGATGTGACGAATTTTCCACCACATCACAATCATTAATCATTGCGCATTGCCTTTGGGAAGGAGGAGGAAGAAAGTTTGATGCACTGGAGGCTTTTTGCCTCCAGCGAGCTACGCCGCATCTCTCGAAGGGTACGGGGGTTAGAAAGGTTAGGAATGATGTGGGAGGATGAAGGTGTATTTTTTCGTTCGAACGAGCGAACGAGAGTGTTGAAGTTTGAAGTACAGTGCTTTACCTCCAGCGATGATGGATAATGTGTTCCAAATGTTTGTGTGAGTTGGTTGGTCGCACACATTCACGATGAAAGCGTGCACTCGTTGCGAGAAAACATAAAACTAATACCACCGAAAGGATATGGATGGATCCCCCCTCTTGTCGCTTCGTCCAGTTTCGATCGATACAAGTCTCCTCTGTACACACACATGCCTCTTGTTGATGCTGGGCTGTTGATTGTTGATGATAGTTCGTGTGCTTATACACATGCTCTTATGCTTCCACGTGAGATCCTCGGATTGTGGGCCGGCGTGGGTGTCCGGGTACGGGAACTCAAACCGGCGATACGTAACCGTTTCCGACTTGCGATGAGCTACAAAGAAACACACAAATTACGTCAGATATTCATCACACTCACGATCGGTGATGATGACTGTTGGCAAACCCGAATACTCACTTCTTAAAGAACGGCTTAAATCCGTCCGGTTGTTCCGGTGCTTGCTGTTGCTGCATTCGGAAGAATCCACCCGCAGGTGCACCGGTACCTTGCTGGGACATTGAGTCCGGTGATGATGCGTACCCACTGCTAGAACCACCGGCCGTGTTGTTGTTAGCCGTGGATGGGTTGTTGTTGTTGCTAGTGCCATTCGCAGTGGCCGGATTGGGGGTGGAACCGTTCGCGCTACTGTAGCAGGTACCGGTCGTAGGGGTTGTAAGAAGGTTCGCCGCCATGCTGGGCAGCTTCATATTCGGCGGTGTTTGGGGCGGCGTGTCGGTCTGGACCTCGGGAAACCCCATCGACTGTTGCTGGGACGGGGTACTGTTCATAGACTGGGACTGTTGCTGCTGCTGCTGCTGCTGGAGGTTGTTGCCTTGCTGTTGCAAAGTTGGCGTTGTAGGGTGATTCAATACCGGTTGGCCCGTAGTCGAACTGTGGTTGCTGGTATTGCTGCTGTTGCTGCTGTTGCTGTTGTTGCTGTGGGTAGTATTGTAGTGTTGAGCTCCGGCTAGAAACCCCCCATAGCGGGAATAGGGGGTACTCGCGAAACTGCTCATCATACCACTGGCCATACTCCCCCCCATACCTTGGTTGTTGGGTGGGGTGGTGTTGTTGTTGTTGCTGCTGTTGCTGGTATTTCCCATACTCATACTCATGGGCGAACCGGCGTCGCCGATCATCATCATACTGTTCGCCCCATTGCTGTTGCCCTGATGCTGCACATGATGTTGCTGCTGTTGCTGCAGGTGATGACCCTGCTGGGTGGATTGCAGGTGCTGCTGCTGCTGCTGCAGATGGTGGGCCTGTTGCGGTTGGTTTGGGTGATAGTCGGCGTTCGTACCGGTCATCCAGGAAGCGTGCAGACCCGGCGCAGGATGGGATTGCTGTAGCTGATGATGCTGCAGTTGCTGCTGCTGCTGCTGCTGCGGATGATGCTGATGGTGGTGGTGGTGCTGTAGGTGGAGCGGAAGGTGGTGTGGTGGTGGCGTTTTGCAAGCGGCTGTGTCGGCCAGACTCCAGATTTTTGGCTTTGAGGCTGGAATCGGCACTCCACAGTCGCTGCCCGTTTGGTTTTTTGAATGGTCCATATCGCCCTTCAGCAAACCGCCATGGTGTGGATGATGCTGCAGCTGCTGATGCTGCAGCGGATGCGGCTGCTGCTGCTGCTGCTGATGGTGATGGGTTTGATGGTGGTGTCCCCCGAGCATCGAATGGTGGTAGTACGGATGATGCTGCCCCAGATGTCCCGGATGCCCCATTAAGTTTTCCGGCTTCCGTTCGTCGTCCGTCAGGTCGTCATCGTCCTCGTCCTTGTCGTGCTCGGACTTGACATGATGCTGATGGTGATGATGGTGATGCATGTCTAGAACGAAGAATATTGCCCATCATGAAAAGGGACAAAGGAGAAAGCTTCACGCTGTTAGCTAGGTTGTTACGAAATTATTGTAAAACGAATGGTTTGTTTATGGAAGAGTAAGGAAGACATTTCTTCAATTCCTTAAGTAACTTGTTGACGTTCCTGATTAAATAACGTTCATCCAAGGACATCCTACACTGTTCCCGCCTGTATGTTTGCGGCTGTTATTGCTTTAAATAAGATATTTATCAACTTTTAACAATCAGCTCATCCGAGGTCGTTCTGCGGTGGTTGTACAATGTCAGAAGCATTTTGTCTTCGCGTTTCGACTCCTCCCGCTATCAACGAAACAGCAACACGCCACCGTTAGCTGTTGAACCGTACCGAACACCGAATGAAATGAATGCGAATTGTATGCCAACTATTTTTAAATGTGCAAAGGAATATCAATCAATGTACGGGGAATGGCGCGAACAGTACCCCGAAACGGAACGCGAATGGAGCGCAGAGAACGTAAAGTGATAAAACCGACCCGCAAAACGCAAGATCGATCGATACGGCACGAACCGATTTGTCAATCACTCAATCAAACTCCGACATACCCGAACCGGAACCGGGACCCCGGGTGCGCTGCTGGCTGGAATTTAATGGATTTCTTTGTTTCTCAACCCCCCCCCCCCTTTCCATCGATAGGCTTTTCGCTTTTCCGAAAGCGGGCGGGAATCCACCTGCCACAACGGCGGGGCGGGAAACATGGAGACACATCCGACACTCGACAAATCAATTCTGAAGCCCTCGCACAGGAAGCGTGGTGGTTTTGGGTACGTATTCTGCGTTGTGCTGTTTTTTTTTCTCTCACTCACACAAACTCACCCGTTGATTGGCCCCGGGCGTAGGACGGTTCCTTGGCTTGGAACGGAGCGCGAATTATGCGAAATGCATCCGTCTCCATTAGCGCAACTCCGTTCGACAAATGGAATGAAGATGAAACGGGCCCGCTTCCTGGGGCGTATGATGAAGTGCTCGGGGCAGGTACGAGGACTTTCTTTCGCTGTCGGTACGCTGGCCACAATTGTGGATTGGTCCGTCCATGTATAGGGCAATGGCTGAGGGATTTTGCAAATTTTGTCTGCAAAACGTATCGATGCATCATCGAGTGTGATTTGTGTTTTTCGTGGGCACCGGTACCGACAAACTGACAGCTCCGGTTTGAGGTTTGAGTACCCTTTCGATAAAATGATGGAGCAGTCCAATCTGCCATTCAGTCTATTTGATTGCCTCTGGTGAACTATGGATGAGATTTGTAGCTCTATAAAATTTAAAAAATTCTCTTCAAATTTCAACAATTTGAAGAATTTAGAGCAAAGCCTCATAAAAGTTAGTACTCCAGAGACTAAACTAAGATATTCGTTCCAATATCTCATTTTGACCAAAGCTTCCAATGATGCAAACACTCTGTCCATTTCGGCGGACCTTTGAAGCTAGTTGTCCTATTTGATCGATTCGTTTTATGATGACACAATCAAGACTTTGCAGATACGGCTGTACAGTGCTGCATGGCATGTTGTACCGAGAGTATGCAGGCAGGAGGCAGAGTGGTTGGCGTTAGCGTCACTTTTGACGCAATGGCCACCTGCCACGGACAGCTTGATGATGGTCAACGTGAATGGGTTGCATGTAACGTTTGCACTGCAACAGCTTGGTCGGTTGGTGTGATCCAAGACATGCGCCAGACAGCGCTACACTAACCAACCTTTTCGTCGCTTGAAAAGCAGATCGAGGAACTCGAGGGTAGTTGTGAGGGCCGCCTTGAGCTTGTTCTGGTGGACGATACCAAGTTTGTGTGGGCATGTTTATGATTGGGGATACATTTGTATCCATTCTTTACCGGCTCCGGGTAGATAGGGAGCGTCGGATGGAATGGGTGTTATCCTTCTGAGGCTCCATGTTCTGGAGTTATCCGGTCAAAGGTGTGTTTAAATCATATCCTTAGCTTCCTTTGCAGTTGTTTCCCCCCCCCCCCCTCCCGGATGGCCGGAAGTAACCGGACGAACGCACCGGGCTCATGTACGCTGGAATGTGTTGCGTGTGTTTATTTATTTGGTGTTGTTGTGTTACTAACCGAACCACCCAAGTTATCAACGCCGAAGAAAAGGATTAAATACAATATCCTCTGTAAATACAATGTACGACACGCAGCACTGAGGGACGCACGGGTTTCCACTACACACTGTTTAGCCGTGCTGCAGCTGTGAGCTATTTACTTGCGATAGGGATACCGTGTTCCTTGTTGGAATGAGCCCGAAACTGCAACAAGGACGATAGTTTGTTTGGTGACACATAAGAAAAACCATAAATCACACATATTCCCAGCTCGGGCAGTGAGTGAGCGCGTTAGTTTGTGAAGTAGCCAACGTAACCACTTCGGGACACTTTCCCCAGCTCAGCAGGAGATGATGATCATTCAACAGCTTTACGGCCAATGTCCTAACCACACTATCGGCACCACCGCCGTATCAGACACCGATCTGTGGTCAGCAGTGGAACAAAGCAAAAACCCAATCAGCAAACACCGAGGACACCGTCACAGCGCAAGATAGGCACCGAAAATATGCTTCCCATTTTTTCAAATCTAATAAAAATCATTGACCCTGAATAAACTTATTTCAACAATTTGATATGGTGAATTAAATCTAATAACAGTAAACACCCCGAGAATGCTGGGGATGCCGTTCCCGACACCGAGAGATTTAATGACTTCAACCCGTCGTATGAAAACATCCCTTCACGGCACCCTCTCAATGCTTTGCGGTGTAAAAACGCGAGGGATGGCAAACCAGACACTCCGTCCACGGGAAAATAAGGGATTGCCCTTTTGCAAAACTGTGTGTGAGCAGCCAGCCCGCTGTGTTTGACGGCAGTGTGAAATGGTTCGTTTGGTCCAGGCGAACCAACACGCACAACCTTTTCAGCAAATGGTGGTGGGCCCCTGTTTTTGGTGGAAATAAATAACGCAAGGGTTTTCGCCAAACAGAGGACCGTTCCCGCTTGCGCTAGGGAGAGCAAATGAATTGAGTCTTAATAAGTGATATTATGTGATTTTCATTCAATTGAAAACATTGCACCATCACCACCACTCTACGGTCCCTTTCTCGTTCCCATTCCAACGTTCGTTCCCTTGCCCGAGGGTCGAATGGGTAGTCAAGGGTGTCGAGTTTAGTGAAAACGAGTGCGTAACGCTAACGAGCGGGAGCAATATATTGTATGCTGATACCGAATACTATTTAACAAGAACTATCGACGCGCTACATCGGAGGGCGTTTATTCGGCTGGGAATATTTGTTTGTGTGCCGGTGCCGATGGACAAGATGCTGCCGGCCCGGTGAAGGTAATTTATTGATCACGCTCATTAATCTCGTTCGTCTGTTTGGACCAATGATGACAATTATTTGTTTATGAAAGTAAAGCAAATAAAGTGGTTGCGACAGGTTCATGTGTTTTGGATATTTTAACAGAGCATAGCTAACAAATTAAAATTCTTAGAAGAATAAAGCAATGGATAACAATATTTGAGGAAAACGTCGAAGAAATCTTGATGCCTTAGGCTTTTCAAAGAATTTAAGGTTTTCCATACTTCTTGTAATATTAGTTCGAATGAGTGAAGTGAATTTTGTGAAAGTGAAGTGAAGTAGTGAAAATGTTAGTAAAGAGCCTTAAGTTAATCGAGAGATTGGTTAAAGAAACTGAAATTTAAAGAAAAATTGAGGAATTCCTGAGGTATAAGGCCTTTCAAGGAATTCAAATTTTTCGGTTCTTCTCCTTATATCTTATATATTCGAATGAGATGAGTGTAATTCGATATAAAACTAGCGAGGCATTGGATGTACGAGAAGATAGCTTTACATTTGCTTACTAAATCTGTAAACCAAACTCAGAGCAAATGTTTCAGGAATTCCTCAAGCATTAGGCTATTCAATGATTCTATACATTTGAGAAGAAAGTCATCATCTTGTTCATCTACTTCCCAGTTTTGGATACTCTTCTATTACTTGTACCAATAAGAGCAAAGAATTCTCGATAGTGTCTTTGGAGCGGTTCGAACGGACAGGGCCGAGGTTCGAATCCCATTCCCGGGTCCCCCGTACGCAGGAGTGACTATCCTGTTGCGGGTACATTCAAGTCACAGAAGCCAGAAATGGCCGGCCAACACCTCTCAAGGTTGTAGAGTCAGAGAAGAAGAAGAAGAATGATGTATCTCAACTTCTCGGAAAATTACAGATATTTTAGTTTATATTTTGGGTTGTTGAGATTACGTTTTAAAGATAATAGATAAAATGACAAAACTATTGGAAACGTGTAAAGACAGTTTGCTAAAAATTGAAATTATCATTAAAACATATTGAGACAACAAGAAACCTTGAGGAATTCTTCATGAAGCAATTCACTGACTCCATGAATTTATTCAACTGTGATAACTCCTCTATATTTATAACTCTCTTCAAAATCTTAAATCTCAAAATCCGTAACACATTCCTACAAGTCAATGACATGAACTAAATTCAATTGGAGATCCTAGACCCGATTACAAAATTAGCTAACTCGTGTCCTATTGCTCGATTTAATACGTTGAACATCGAGTACAATTACCCAACATAAAGCACACAAACACCCCTGCCATGACACGGATGAGCTGGTGAGGATTTAAATTAACACCCGAACCCGAAAAAAAAGACCCCGACACCCATTAGCCAGTACGAGAAGCGATCCAAATACTGGCAACCTGTTCTGACAGTTCTGACGAAATTGGACACCCATCCCGCGGTGCATCGTACATCTTGAAACATTTTCACGCAAATCGTGTAAAAAAAAACAACCTTTTGGTTGTGTCTAACATTACCGAAACGAGAAACGAAATCAAAGTGAGAATTCTGACACCTTGCAGCAATCGGAAATCGGAATAAGTCAATTTGCGAACCTTCCGCCGGAAAAGGGGACGGACAGACGGTTTCGCTGGCATTCTCGGCCCAAAAAACCCCCTCGTTTAACAGTACGCTCCGAAGATGATGGGTAGGGAAAAGTTTGCCAGCCGGCTCGTCAGCTCGCAACCGAAGCGGAAAAGCCACGGCCGGAGCCATATGGGAATTTGAGGCCACGCGATTGTCCCTCGGTTCCGTGCTTGATGTTGATAGATTTTCGAGGTTTTTAGCCTTGCCCGGGGAAAAAGTGCCCGAGCATAATGGGCCCGAGTTGCGAGTGGCAAAAAAGAGAAAGAAGTGAGCAATAAAGCAATCTCCCTTTCCATCCGGGAGATGGGCTATGAGCTGACCCTCCTGCAGTGTGTTTTATCCCGAAATCTCGCCCCTAGCTTCTTGAACTGCTGCCACAAAACTGAATGGGGGACAGGGATTGAAATCTTGATGACTGTGCGTGATAATATATCCATTATCCGATTAAGTTAAGTGAAAATGCCACTTGTTATTTAGATATTCATTGGCCTCCGGGCAAGGCGGGAAGCCGGGAGTGCACCGAAAGTTGGCAGGAACGTTTTCTGGCAGCCAGGCGGCCAGAGTTTGGCTTTTTGTTACACTTGGACTTGATAAAGAGGCTTTTATAAGCCCGCAGGGAACACAAGGGGACAGGGACACATCTTTTCTACCCACTGCCGATTGCAGCCGGTAATGCGCTCGCTGGCGCTAGCGGAGTGTTTGGGAAAAACCCTCCCGGGGGTTTGTTTTGAGTTTTGCTGTCGGTGTGAGTGGCAAGTTTCAGCCAGCCCTGCGGAGTGGGTATGACCTTCCCTGCGTTGCTGTCAAAGACGCGCTAAGACCCTGAAAAGTGAACAGATGATACCGAACAGGACTTGAATGCTCGTCCTCAGTGTGTGTGTTGCTCTCCGTTTCAATTATCGCACTTTATGCATTGCCTAATGATTCCATTTGCGAGGACTCGGCTTCGGTGGTGTAGATTCGTGACAGCATCCACCGTCAGTCCGTCTGTCAAAATGGATGAAATGATTTTAATTTTCAACCAACTGCTGAGTCGCAGAGTGGGACAAATGGGACGAGTCGGTCACCTCCTTCGAGTTCTCGTACTCATTTTCGGACGATCCTCGTTCGGAACCCAAACGCAAGGGGCAGAAAAAGGGAAGGAACTGTTCCAGATGGCGATGGATTACACCAACGAGGTGATGTAGTTTCCATATTCTATTTGTTGCGTAGAATCGAACTCAGAAAACTTCGGCAACATTCATCAAAACCGTACCAAGGGGTTGGTTGGAGTGAACGATATTTGACAGCCGAGATTTGACGAGACACTTTCAGGTTTGCCGGGGACTTGCCACGACACGGTGCTGGTACCCACCGGAGAGGGATTAGTTTCGCTATTAGCAGCTGTTTCCTCACGCTTGTTTTTTTTTTTTCGTTCCTTCTTTTCGTCCTTTGCCCAAACATTCGCCGTTCGATGTTTTCGCGATCCGCAAACCGAATCTTCTACCGTTAGTGATATTTATATTTGATGTACATTTTCCCCAACTGTACGAAAAACTGAAAAAGAAGAAAAAAAATGCCAACACGCTGTCCCCAGCTGACGACATTGGCCACGTTTCCGGACGGTGAAACCGGGCCGGCAGCGTTTTCTGGTTGGTGAAAAACTCATCACTAATTAAAACTGTACCGATTTCATCAATTAATTAAATCGGCTCGGTTCGGTGGCATTTTTCAGCCCTATGCTATGGCCGATTTAATTTTTACGCTGGAAGAAAAACCGTTCTGCGGCCTTGGGTTGGAAGATGCCACGATGCCCAATTAGGGGTTCGGCGGAGTATCGGAACCAATTGTGTGGCAACTGTGTTCTTCGCATAACCGACATACAGACACACGGAGATAGAAAGAGAGTATTGGAAGGAAAGGGAAGCAGGAAAACCGAAATCGGACGCTTCGTTTGCAAAACGATTTCAATTTGGTAACCAAATTGAAAGTGAAAATGCAAATTGATGAGCTGCACAGGAAAAACCCGGGCGGCAGAAGATTGTGTTGGGTATTATTCAAATTAAATTAAGGACCTATCTGTGGAGGGAGAGAGGGAGATAGAGAGAGAGGAAGGGACGAAAGGGGCAAGCTGTGAGCGATAGAGCGAACTGGCCCTCCCATAAAAGGGTTGTTGAATAGAAAATTAAACTTTATTATAATTTAATATGATTAGTCCGATGGCGTTTCCCAACTCTGGGAGGAGGCGCACGGCGGCCGAACGAAATGTCGGGAAGGAGTCATTTTTCTCCCCTATTTTGTTTGGAAGATACTTGCGAGGGGAACTCGGAATGCCTACTAACATGGAGGCCTATTTTAAAATTTAATCAATAATAATTCGGGAAGGAGCTTTTATCCTTCGATACGAGAATTTCTCATCTTGACCCTAACGTTTTGACTTGTCGAACCTTTATTTTATTGCAGGAAATTGCTAGATTCCTTGTGCGAATATCTTCGATTTCACAATTCTTTGTAGCTCCACCTGAATGTCGCTCAACTACAGCCATAGATCATTGCTCCGTTTGACAGTTTGGCAGAATAAATAGCTTTGTTTTGTCCTTCTGGCGTGAAAACTCCATAAT